>VYZS01028947.1:0-43125 GCA_013400695.1 Neodrepanis coruscans | reverse complement strand
CATTCTGTGTCCTGCGTCTGCCTTTGGCAGCAGCCACTGCACTGAGGGGCCATGCAGGCAGAATAAATAACAAGGCAGTGCTGAGAGGCTTTCCTTGATACAAATTGCTGTAGGCTGGGAAGAGAGGGCATATTTTCTTAGCAAAGAAAAGGCCCCCATGGCTGCTGCTGTAAGAAACAGATCCATTATTGTTACTCTCTGTTCTGGGAAGGGACAAAAAAACTTTATGATTTTCTTTGGTTTTGCAGCATAGTCTGCCACAGCAGTTGGCATTAGCAAAACCAGACCTGTTCTCATCTGTTCAAAATATCACTATTATTTCTAAATGCCGATTATTCAGGCAGACTGCAAGGCAGAGCTGTGAGAGTTTTAAAAGCAGGGCAACAAATCACTGTACTGAAGTGGAAATGACAGGAAAAATGGAGACAGGGTACAAGCAATCCACTTAGAGGACCCGGAAAAGCTGTGAAGAAAAAGGATTGCAGCTGAAAGACAGCAGTTAGATGAAAAAGAATCTACTCAGCACTTGCTAGACTCCATCTAGAGTACTGTGTACAGCTTTACCCCCATCTTGCAATACAAGAAAGGCACCAATGACACAGAGAAAGTTCAACAAAGGACCTCCAGAATGATCAGGGTAGGAACACTTGCCTTGTGAGGAGAGGCTGAGAGAAGGCTTCTTCCATCAGGAGATACAATGATTTTGGAAGGACTTAACAGCAGATACCTGATACATACAAGGAGGTCACTGAACAGATGGAACCAAGCTGTTCATATTTGGGCATGGTAGGTGGACCATAGAGAGCTGGATTCTCACTAGGTTTAAGGAAAACTTTTTTCACTACAAGGTAAGTCAGGCACCAAAGTGGCCTGTCCAGAGAGGCTGTACAATCAGTGTTCCCACCAGGAGGCTTTTCAAGACTCAGCTGGACAAACCCTCAAACAACCTGTTCTGAGTTCAAAGCAGACCTTGCTTTGAGTAGGGGCTCGAAATAGAGATCTCCTGACCCTTCCGACCTGAGTTACTCTGTGATCCTGACTACCAGACCCTTCACCACACTTAATGTAGTGGCAGCTCTGCACAACTCTCTACACCTCAATCATAACTCAAAACTCACAGCCACTACACTAAGTCTTAACATCAACAGGTTCCCTAGAATCCTTGTAATACTTTGATTTTCTTGAGAGACAAACCTTGAAAAGTTGACTTTGTTGTCTTCAGTATAGTCATGGCAGCTTAGGGCTTCAGGGAGCATGAAACAAGGGTTTTAACTCACAAATTTTCCCTATTTGTNTGAAGTGGAAATGACAGGAAAAATGGAGACAGGGTACAAGCAATCCACTTAGAGGACCCGGAAAAGCTGTGAAGAAAAAGGATTGCAGCTGAAAGACAGCAGTTAGATGAAAAAGAATCTACTCAGCACTTGCTAGACTCCATCTAGAGTACTGTGTACAGCTTTACCCCCATCTTGCAATACAAGAAAGGCACCAATGACACAGAGAAAGTTCAACAAAGGACCTCCAGAATGATCAGGGTAGGAACACTTGCCTTGTGAGGAGAGGCTGAGAGAAGGCTTCTTCCATCAGGAGATACAATGATTTTGGAAGGACTTAACAGCAGATACCTGATACATACAAGGAGGTCACTGAACAGATGGAACCAAGCTGTTCATATTTGGGCATGGTAGGTGGACCATAGAGAGCTGGATTCTCACTAGGTTTAAGGAAAACTTTTTTCACTACAAGGTAAGTCAGGCACCAAAGTGGCCTGTCCAGAGAGGCTGTACAATCAGTGTTCCCACCAGGAGGCTTTTCAAGACTCAGCTGGAAAAACCCTCAAACAACCTGTTCTGAGTTCAAAGCAGACCTTGCTTTGAGTAGGGGCTCGAAATAGAGATCTCCTGACCCTTCCGACCTGAGTTACTCTGTGATCCTGACTACCAGACCCTTCACCACACTTAATGTAGTGGCAGCTCTGCACAACTCTCTACACCTCAATCATAACTCAAAACTCACAGCCACTACACTAAGTCTTAACATCAACAGGTTCCCTAGAATCCTTGTAATACTTTGATTTTCTTGAGAGACAAACCTTGAAAAGTTGACTTTGTTGTCTTCAGTATAGTCATGGCAGCTTAGGGCTTCAGGGAGCATGAAACAAGGGTTTTAACTCACAAATTTTCCCTATTTGTGGTATGTTAAAAATGAAACTTCCTGCTCCTAGGCCATCAGTTGTCTTAAAGGTTGGTGTTAATGCTCTACATGGCTCAGGTGAGCCAGCAAAGTCAATACCAGGAGTAGCTTGAGATGCTATTTTCTTTTGGACCGTGACAGAGGAAATGGTGTTAATCTGCTTTTCACACTCTCTGGTTTGCTGTTATTATGCAGATATAATGGTTCTCTGCTTTAACTTCCTATTGTAATACAAAAGTAAATGTGAGCCACAGAGATAGTGCTATGTAACAGTGTTAAAGAGGGATAAACAACAGTTATCAGTTAGAATTTAACACTGTAGAAAACACATGAAAGAAGGTAAAAAAAATTACAGAAAAAACACACGTCTGCCAGGTTTAGGACAAGAAGATCTTTTTGAATCATATTGCAAGCAAATGAGATAATAAAAGGCCACCTCTGCAAAGTGAAAATAGGACCATTCATAACTGCAATTGACTAAAAAGTAAAGAAATTTTCAGTAAGTTTTCTATTCTTTACTTGGAGAAAAGCAAGTTATCCACCTCAAATGTTCTCCAATTTACTGAAAAACAAAGAACATCTTACCTTCTCTTAAGAAGAATGTTTATAAATCATAAAACCTGAGTAATTGCATAAAAATACACAGCCAATTATTCAATCATTTGGTGACGGCACAGTAAAAAGGAAAAAATGGATTAGTTAGGGCAATCATGTTGCTATCTTAACATACATCCCACACGGAAAAACAAGATTTAATTAATAATGATGTAAATAGATATAAAAGGAATGAATATCGTTTCATGACAGTCAATATGATGCAATTAAAAAATAAATCTTGTCAAAACAGCCTGATTTTACTATGAATTATATGTTTGGCTGATAAACACTGTTGTGTAGACATAAGAGATTTCTATGTGTGCTGCTTGCTGGCATAGGATAATCTGAGCTTTTAAAAAATGAGCAACTGCATGGCAAGGTTGCAAAAACGAGCAATTAATGTCAACAAAACTTGGATAAGATTAATTTAGAACTTGCTAAATGGCAGATTGCAAAGCTGTTGCTAACACAAAATTTTGTCTAAATGAGTATGTTTCTAGTGGCATCCCATGGTGGTATGTACTACAAACTATGTTGACCAACCAATTTCATCAATGATCTGGAAATAAATGTTACATTCCTGTTGATTTAAAACAAATATGTAAATATTACATATGCTGCTGGAATAGAAATAATGATTAGGACATGACAATTATGTGAAGTCGTGATTAGGTGTAGGAAGTGTAATCAAATAAAGCTTTTTAATATGACTGAGCTACACAGGCATGGACTACAAGCTGTATTTGCAGCACTGGGGAAGCAGCAATGCCAAGAAGAGTCTCAGAGTTGCCACAGTGCAGACAGAGTCCCACTGTGATGCTCTGGCAATACAAGCAAATATAATGTCTGGCTACATAAACATGAGATAAACAAGCGGGAACAGGAAAGTGATTTCACTTGGAATATTGCATGAAGTTCTGATGCATCTTGAAAAATATGTTGGAAAATGGAAATGTGCAGAGATGATTTGAAGCCTGATGAATTTGAAAAAAATTCTGAGAGGATTTGATCTATTTATTATTATATGAAGCAGATTGATAACAGCTAAAGTAGGAAAAAGGGAAGATAGGGCTCAGTGAATCATTAATCTAGTGAGAAGAGTTAAGCAAGAAACAAAGACAGGGGGTTATCAAGCTGAAATGTCGGAAGCCAGAAATGGTTGTACTACAAGAAATGCATTATTTTTTTTAACAGTGAGGTATGAATCTTTGAAAGAAATTACAAAAAGTTATGGTGAATATGTTTCTGTATCTTCATCATCTTGGTCAAAAAGAAAATACTTTGAAAAATAAGTTTTAGTTAGACAGAGGTCACTTGGTGTGGTAGAAGAAAAATGCCTTAAGCAATATGTTGATTAAACAGACAGCAATATGTTGATTAAACAGAAGATCTGAGACCTTTTCTCCTTACCCCTTAGATCTCTTGGAGATATTCAATGGAGGGGCTTTCAAGGATAATTTTATGCTTGTGATTATGTTTCTGGTTTAAATGCCTATAGGGCTTACCCTCACTTATGGGGCTGGCTGTGCTCTGGCAACATTGGTCATACTCCTCTTTTTTATATGCTGAATGGTTATCTGTCTTCTTTTTCTGAAATGACAAGAGTTGTCTTTGTCTGTCCCCAGGTCCTCCTCCAGGCGTGGAAAAAAACACCAGGAAAATATTCTATAAAAGAAATCTGTTTTCTGAAACTTTTTAGAAAGAAACAGTTTTTGAAAGAGGTATGAGTTATTGTTTTCTCCCTGAAAGGATCCCTTTCCATATTATTGAGACCTTATTACAGCCATCTCCAGCTGGCAGAAAAGTTATGTATGTACTCAATAACAGCAAACATCAATGAAATGAGCCTTTAGAGCCCCTCACAGTGCTTGACTCACCTTTATTGATGCAGTGGGAAGCAAACTGCATTTCCAATAGCAGTAGCTCATGGACCTCAGGGCCAGACAGA
Organism: Neodrepanis coruscans; assembly: GCA_013400695.1. Classification (NCBI taxonomy): domain Eukaryota; kingdom Metazoa; phylum Chordata; class Aves; order Passeriformes; family Philepittidae; genus Neodrepanis; species Neodrepanis coruscans. The sequence goes on along the minus strand of VYZS01028947.1, from coordinate 38,387 downwards.
GGAAATGGCCTCTGACTGGGGACAGCAAATTTAAACTCTTCCCAAGCACCCCAAACAATCTCTCAAGCAGTCATGGTTACCAGAGGAAAGGCAGAGCCGGCACTGCTACAGACATCACCCAGCTGAAGTGCACATTTGGAGTGGCACTTCATCTGCCTGAACAAAATGGGATTAGGTATTACTTACATAAATGTAGGTCACATGGGCTGACTGCCGACTAAGGAGGTCAGTACTGAATGGAGTCCAAGGTGTGATGCAGCTCACCCTAAACCAGACATCTAAATGAAGGCAGAGGTATTTTCCCTGGAAGTGTCTTCTCTCTGTTGGTTGCATAGGGAGTTTTCTAAGTAGCTTAGCTACAGGCTACTGTGCCACAGATGTCTGCCTTCATTAACTTTTGGGGTCTTACAACCAACTCAATTTCTGCCACTGGGAAAAGGTCGTGATGGACCACAGTCACACTTGTCATGTACCATGAAAGAAAGCAGATTTGATTTCATTGTGTTCCACAAGCATATTCATCCATATTCACATTGGCTGATGAACATTTACTGCAAGCAGTTCAGGGAGGCAATCCAGGCTCTGATCACCCAGTCTTTGTTAGCAATCTTTGGACATCACTTTTAAATAAGTGAAAGTGATTTCTAATTTTTTTTCCCTGCTCATTACACATGAAGATCTATCCAACATTGATATCAAAAACTGACAGGATCGTTCCACTTATTAACTGAAGGCAAACCAAGAAAGTCAGTTTGAACTTTGTACCAGAGAATACGGTGGTATAGTTTTTCTGTGTTTTCTTATTATAGACTGCATCCTAAAGGTAAGGTAGGGCTGTCACATTGTCACAACAATATCACCAATGGCTGAACAGTGTTACCAGATAGCTGAAAGAGAAGCAATAGGCTGGGTCCTGTTGCAACTCAGTGCTAGGAGGTGAGAACAACATTACTGAAAAATTTGCACAGAGCTCTAGGACTTTTGGTGTGCTGTGAAATGTGGTGCTGTTTTTGAAATCTATAAAACTAGTCAAGTGTCTTGAAAATATCTCATTATGTCGTTCACTGTGAAAAATATCCTCTCTGTCAGAGACGGACTGTATAACAGAGATGGAAGCACTATAACAGAAACCAAGATTAGCTGAAGATTCCTGGCGTTTGTAGGAGCTGCATAAAACTTTACTTACAGTATTTCCTTGAAAATAGAAGCCTGTAGTTACAATGTGATGGAAAAGAGGAGGGGAATTTGCAGTTGACCAAAAGAGAATAATCTGATACCAAAAAAAACCCCCTGTGACTTGCAGATTTACATGATTCAAATAAATGAGAAACTGCCCAATAGGCCTCTTAAAATGACAACAGTGTTTGAAATGGTCTAACAAATGAGTTGCCATGTAAAAAATGGCACTGTAGGTGTAATGGTTTGGTTTAAAACCGCAGGGGAAGACAAAGAAAAAAATTAACTCTTTTCCTGGGCCCATATCTGTCTGGGAGAAGTAGCCAGGTTACCAAGGTTACCTCTGCCTGGGTTTTCACATCAGCCCCGGGACCCCCAAGGTGTACTGGGAAGGGGCTGGGATTATAAATCTGCAGGACAGAGCAGTCGCCCTCTCTCTTTCTCCGGGATTCTGGAGCTGAAGGCGGGGTGCCTCTACTCAGCACGGCCTTGAGGATTTCCCCCTCCCCCCGGACTTTGCTGCTGCTGCTTCTTCTCCATGGAGCGAGGTCGCCACTGCTTTTCATCTCCCCCAGCCTGAGAGGACCCCTTTGGGAGGACTTCTTCACAGACACACCACCCCTGAAGGGACTGCCGCCTCCTTTTTCCACGGATATATTTTGGTTTTGGGTTTGTGGGTGCCGGCCTCTTTGGGCCTCTCCGGTGTTCTCAGGAGGGGTGTCCTCCTCCTCCTCATGTTGCTAGTTCTTTTGGGTTTTTTTCCTCCTTTTCCCACAGCGAGGGTGGGGGGTGGAGTTGTTTGCATGGGAGCAGCACGGGGTCACTCCATTCCCCATCCCCCTTCCTCCTCGGTTTACACGGAGCAGCATAGGGTTGCTCTATTCCCTTCCCCCTTCTTCCTCGGGTTACACGTGGCCAGTGTAGGGGGGTGGGGCCGTTTTGTCCGGGGTACGGTGTAACCTATATTCCCTTCCCCCTTCCNATCTGTCTCTTGTCCATTGATAAATCTAATATTGTCCTAAACGGGGACAGTAGGTAGCAGCTCTTTGAGCAACTTAAAAAAAAACCAGACCATTGTGAATTTTTACATGAAAAATGACCTTAGATTCCTAATATAGAAATGACAAAAGGCCTAAAATAAGTATTTTTCTCTTTCCAGTATACATCTTCTGTCTTTTCATTGTGATTCTTGCTTTCATCTCTTGGCAAAGACCAAATTAAGAGTCAGTTGTACATATCCTTTTTCTGTTGTCACATGCCACATAGGCAAGAAAATGCTGAGTGAGCACTGGACTTAAAAACATCTTCATCTTCAGAGACTAGACACAGAAGATGTGTGATGGAAAGAACCCAAGACCATGCACTATTTCTGTAGTGAGATAAAACTTGCAATAGTACTACAAGAGGGAAGCATCCTGTTGGTGGTATCAAATAAAATTGGACAAATACGTATAGCATGGAGGCGACGGAGGGTACATATACACAAATCAGCAGTGATATGCAGTATCTGTTTCAGTGGAAGTAGATATTGGACAGGGCTTTATTACATGCAAGCACAACCAATTAATCAAAACTGCACTATTGTGGACTGTGGAAATTGCTAATGCAATTAAGGTGCATGGCCTTGACTATTTATGTTATTCCCAAATGCATTTGCTGTAGCCAAGATGCTGCTTGCACATCTGCAGCGCAAAAATAAAACATTTGTGTTGGGAACTGTTTTACTCTAGTAAGCAATTTACATTCCCAAAGCCTTTCTCTGTGCACTTTTCTCCTCTGCCATTTGCCCTCAGTGTTCTCTCTCCCCCAAGCTTTCCAATATCATCGCTGTGAGATCTCCAGTATGATCATACCCAATATTATCCTGTCTGTCTTTTCTTCCTGACTGCCAGTCACAGGAAATTCTCATATGAAGGAGGATTTGTGAAAAGACCTTTGTCTCTGACTTGTTCCCTTTTTGCAGTTCCTGTCATAGCTCCTTGCTGTTCAATCTCAGTTCTCTGTTGAATTTAATCTGTGTCTTTCCACTGCTCCTTGGCTCAAGGTACCTTCAAAGGTGTTGCTCTGTGCACAGCAAGGCAGATCGTACCATATTATTACTGTCTTTTAAAAGCAATATCTCTGTGCATAATGTTTTCTTTCTTAGGGGTTGGACTAGATGATCTCCAGAAGTCTCTTCCTGTTGTTCCCTAACAATTTTGTGATTCTGCAATTCTTCCCTTTTAAATCCCTCCTTCCTTTGTAATTTGAGATTGGCTCTTCTTTTCTCAGCCCAGCTTTGACCCTGAGGCCTGGAAAGAACCAATATTTCTGTTACCTTTACTTCAGTCAGCAAAGTCATCTGCTTTGTTCTGGAAAATTTTTTTTCTCTATCTTGGTCAAGTTCAGTAAATGCCTTTAAACTGATGATATTTGTGTGTCCATTCCTGTTGAGGTAAGAGCTTGGAGGCAGCAGTCAGAGGATTTATCAATCTTCCCCCTCATCTCTGTCTTTCCACCAAAAGGCTCCATGAAGTCCCACATTTTTCTGCAGACCTACCCATTGCCCATGGTTTCTCTCAGGTCAACTGAATTGTGATTCCAGTTCATTCATTTAAAACCCATTTTCTTCATTGAAGGGTCTGTTGGTGTGGGTCAAATAAACCCCTTCAACACCTTCTTCAGACTATTTCTCATTGTAGACACATATTTTTTTCCTTCTAAAAAGTAGATGCTACAAGTATATTTTCATCTTATAATATTGCAGACCTTGCTTGGCAACCACTTCCTCAGAGTCAGTGAAATTTCCCAGTGTGGATGCGAGGGGACAACCACACTCCTCAAGGTAATCTGGCTCCCAGACAAGGCTTGCAAATTCCCCTCCCAGATCTGCTAAAAACGAGGATTCATTCGTTACAGGGAGCTGGGAGTTGAACAGCAAGGGCAAAAAACCTGCTTAGTGAGGTGCTGTGTGAACAAATTTTTCTCTGCAAGAAAGTGGAGAAGGTGCTGAAATATGAAGTGATTCTCACTGTTTGTATTAGGGATTGCAGTGTTGGACTTTATTTTAGCTCTCTTCTTTTTATGGTCATTTATTATTTTTTTCACATCTTGGGAGAGGTCACTTTTGCTCATCACTCTCACTCATCACTCTCTGAACTTCCAGACAGGCAAAGACTTCACCTCATGCCTTTCCCTCCTCCAGTTAGGTATGGTCCAATAAACCTGACTAATGCTGGCAGACTCCCAAAGTTTCATTTGCTAGAAAATAAGCCTAATGCCCATTATTTTATCCCCAAGGTACTCCAAGTTTCCAGACAGCTTTCAAATTTGAGATTAGGAGGCATAAACAAGTCAGTTGATTAATTACCAGAGGTATTTTATACATCAGATTCCATTTCTCAACTGCTAAGGAAGAGGAAAGCCTCCTCATCTGCCACAAGTGTGCCTGTTGCTCCTAGGGCTACTTTGCATGGAAGCAGGCTCTCTTTAAAATTCCTGTTAATAAAGAGGAAAGATTTTCCAGTACTTTTTTTTACTCTCCTTTATGTTCATAAGAGAGAACTACACTATCAAATTGCAAGCATCTTGTTTACTCATGTATGTATTTTTTCTTTAGTAGGAGCCAAGCTTCTCTACCCCTATCTAGAAAATTAGCTTTGAGTTTCTAGGGTTACTAAGTGTGCCACACCTGCTACAGCATGGAGGACACAATTCAAGGTGGACTTGCATTTTCTGGTATCTGTAAACTGTATGACAAATGAGTGGCCTGTGTTGTAGTCTGACACTAGCTAGCCCTTAGGAAGAAGCTTACTTTACTGTTCCTCCCTAAGACTTAGTTCAGTATCTGGGGATATGCAAAATCAAGCATTCTGAATTTTTTTTTGGTTTTTTTGCCATAGAAGATTCCTCCCTACATATAACCACAGAGCCCCTACTGAGCTTCCACTAAAACTGTAAAAAATACCTAATTTGAGTAAACAATGAAGAATGAGCAGCATGAGGCTAAGGAGCAATATGTCCACTCCTTGCTCGTGGCCCTTCACCTCTATATCCTGAATTACCACACGATGAACCAATGTGCCTTTCATATGTTGCTCTTTATTTCTCTCAATTCAAGTTGTTGGAGTCTAATAAAACCCCAGCATCAAATAAGCACAGCCAGACTTCATCATCCCTGGAGGGAGGATGGGAAAGCCTGTCTCTTGTTTTCCATGAAGTATTCAGCTATAGCTCTGGCAGTCATTCCTAGAATCTGTGTTGCTCCCTCGGTGCCTCTGTAGTGGTGTCTCACCCCAAGGCTGCTTAACTTTCCACATTGATGGCAATGCCTAATCATGGCATTAGAAAGGGTATCATTGGACTCTCTTGGTATCTGCCAGGTTATTGCCAGAGGTGTTGGGGTCCTTATATCTCCTTCATAACATGAATCTTCATGACTCCTGATAGGACTGACTTCATGGGGCTGGGATACCCTACCTTTCCATGCAGTAACGCTGTCTTTGCAGGTGCAGTCTGCATCTGCTGCCCTTTCTCCATCTCACCAACACACATCTCCCACTCTTAAGCCAACCCTCAGTCCCAGGCTGAGAGACACAGAAGAAGGGAGGATTAGGTCTACAAAATATTATCTGTGGCATCTCCCTAGCAGCATCCCATTCATTTGAGCAACTTCTTGCAGCATTTCCCCATTGACAGATGTTTTTAGTTGGCTTGTAAGAACCTAATTTTTTCACTATGTGAATTGGTCTTACCAAAGCAGAAGCAGTGGCAAATGAATTACATCTGTTAATCCCTATCCCTGCATAATTCCCAAGTGGCTAAAAGCTCTAAGTGCAAGAGACAGCAGGAAAGGGGGCAGGACAATTCAACAATGCCTTAAAAATGAAAGCTGTCTTGAAACAGAACATTAGAATATAATTGAAAGCAGCTGCACTTTTTAGTTGAATGCCTATCCTGGATACAAAATTAAAACAGTAGCTACACTTGTGATAAAATAAAGGCTTACAACAGTCCTAGCTAAGAGTGAGATCCTGTGTATCACAGACCTGGTCCTGTGCTGGCTTCTAAAGAAACGTACCAGGGTTACTTGACAAGTGCTAAGGGTTGTCATATCATGACATTTCTAGAAAACTCTAGTAATATAAAGTTTAAGCTTAATACTACAATAGTCACAAAAAGATGTCTGAGATTGAATGAATGAATGGATGAATGAATGAATGATGAATGAATGAATGATGAATGAAGACAAGACTGCAGTAAAACACATACTCCCCACCACCCTGCCCTGCTGACAAATACATCTGAAACCCATGCACTGGGAAAAAAAACCATATCCTCTAAAACAAGGTAATAAGCTAGACATGGAGGACGGTTGCAATAAAGACACTGCATCCATATTCCAAGTGTTTCCATGACTGATGATGACAGAGCCTTTCCTAGCTGTGAGTAGTGTAAGCAGGAATTAATTTTCTTTGGCTTTCCTTGGGCATACAGAAAATAAGGCAATAAAGCATAGATAATATGGTTGGCAAGTGACTTTCTGAGTAGTCAATAGGACAGATCTTAAGTTTGCATATATCAGAATAGCATCATTGCCTTTATATTAATTTAATACCTGCCTCAGTTTATTAATGGTTCTGTTACTGTTCTTTCTTAATGGCCATTCAAACACATCCTAATGAAGAAATCCCCAGAAGAGCCGTCTTATATCAGTAGACCAAAACAACTCACCACACAGTGGAAAGAAATATCAGAGTGCTATTCAAGGGCCTCAGAACAATGCGAATAACTCAGGCTGGGATTTGTTTTCAAGAAAAATGAAGATTCAGGGCATGGTTTAATTAATTTCTTCCAGGACATGGCTGCCCATTCTTACACCTCTAGCCTCTATGCATGAATGCCTCTGTCTGCTAAATGAAATCCAGTACTAGTATTCAAAATCACTCGACAATACAGAGAGTGCTTAAATGAGATTAACCATCACTGAGCAGGCATGTGTCTAATCCTTTATTTGGATTCTTCTATTGACCATCACTATTTCTTCTTTTTTTGCTACTCAGTCAAAATATATTCTAAATACAAAAAGGCTGTGTTTGGTGTTGACAGATGAGGAATCAGGGGTGAAGAGCAGGAATTGTCTTACTTCTCAGTCAGAAACTACTAGCTCAACATATTCTTGTACATCTGATTGCCTTTTCTTGGACCCAAGAGTATTTCCTCCCACAGGCATTGAAACCTGTACTTTTGGAAGCCACAGCAATATGGATAAACTGTTTTATAGTTTCTTTGGGTATTGAAGCTTGCCTCAAAGGTCCAAATCTGTCTCTCCTGTCTATTACCTACTTAACTACTGGCTGTTACTTGGCTCTCTTGTCCTTCAGTCCGCTGGAAATTCATCTGCTCTTAATGAGGTGTCAAAAATGACTGACAATGCCTCAGTAATTATCTCTGTCTGCTCTTTAAGAAGACTCAGGTGAGACTATCTGTCTTTGTTCATATGTTTGTCACCATCATTCTCATTCACCAACCCAAACAACTGCTTCCTTAATTCTTTTCTCACTTTCTCACCAACTGACTTGAAAGTACAGCTTCAAATGCAAAGCTACAAATTCTGCACTTGCACATACTTTGCTTGTGAAATCTCACTAAGGTCGGTGGTAAGTGCAAGATAGAAATCAGAGCACAGATTAGCCTCAGAGAAATGTTCTCTTGTATGCTTCAATCTATTGCTTCCAGTTAATATGTTTGGACCCCAAATCGTCTTTGATTCCTGTGCTTTCATCTGGTGTGCCAATCTAGAGGCTAAGTTTCTATATTAGAAGACAGATTTCACCCTTTGACGGACTCAGTTTCACTCCTCAAAGCATTTGGTTGAAGTCCATGCAGACGGTAAAGTCAGATTTACAGGACCTTAATTTGGTGCAAATGGATGCTCTAGAGCACCTAATTTGCAATGAAAAGATAAAATTATTTGCTTTTGAAGTAGGTAGGGAAATTCTATCTATTTATTCAGATTATGGTGCCTTGGAAAACATCATTAAACAAATTAAAACAGTGACATGAGAGTGGCTGATAAAGCCTGTTTTCACTGAAAAATGAGTTTAAATAAATGTTGATGTATAGGATATTAGAAGATTTATTGTGGATTTTGTCTTCATAGGAAAGGCTAAATTCATTCAAACACAAATTAATTTCCTTCAATTACCCTCTGATTGTAGGTAAGAACCACATGACTGTAATTTTTTTAATGATTTTTAGGAGCGTAACATAACTGAAAAATTTAAGGTATTGAAACTGAACAGCAAATGGTACACAAAATAATTCTAAAAGCATCAGGTCCAATTTTTAGGAACTAATTAGAATTCTTTCTATAGACTTTGGTGCACAAAAACATCCATCCACTATACATACTAAAGCGTATATAATGGGCTTTTCATCCTGCTATTACAGAGGGTGCTTCACGGAGCATATTTATTAAGTATTGTTCGTCTCACCCAATCTTAGACATTTAAAGCATAAACCTTTATAATAATAAGTAATTCACTGGAATCTCCCTCTAGTCAATAGAATAAGCAAGGCATAACCTATCTGTTACTTAGGCATCACCTTCAGAAGAGGAGGAATTTTGCTTTGAAGTATCTCTTTTTCTCCCTTTTGAGAGATAACTGCATTTGGTCAAAGGATCCCTTCAGAGTCTTCCTCCTCTGCATTCCCTTGGATTTCATGAAAACTCTGGGGTAGTCATTTAGAGATAGGTTTCTCCATGGCCATTTTGGAAATCTGCTTAGGGTCAGAAGAGAGATTTGAACTAGAGGCTAATGGTCAACTTTTTCGTTGCCTTTTGGAATAGAATTGCTTCCACTGGTACGAGATGGAAGCTCCTAGCACCCTTGCTGCCATTCTGAAAGGGAATCACTATTACAGCATGTCCTGCTGTTTCTTCTGTCTCAAGCATAATGAAATGTGAACTAAAGTGTATGATACTGATCCTTCCCTTCTTCCTTTTAAGACCTTTTTGTGCAGTTCTGATGGAGTGCTAGGAAGAATGGCTACAGTTTCACTGCCATCATTAAGTTCACCCACATCATGCGGTAATTGGGTTTCCTGATTTGGAATCTTGAAAGTTCTCAATATTATTTCAACATATGAGTCATGTTAATGTCCATACCCAAATATGTCTTGTCTAGCCACTGGCACAGATCATTATGCACGCTGCATTTCTGCTCTAGGCAAGCCCCCTTCTATCCCAATCCAGTTACCACTGGATTTTGTAGCCATTCTAATGCTCTCTTGGTAAGCAGAGAAGATCTAGCATTGGCACCAGTGAGAATTTTGTACATAGCACTTTTTCTCCAAAAAACTGAAGAAATCACACTAAGCTACCATTGCTGGTAGGGAGAATGCCACCCTGAAAATAATATTGTACTATGGATATAGCAATGCATTAGCTCAAAGTGATCAGCCTCCAGTTTGGTAATTTTTGTGTTCAAAGTGATCAGAGTAATCGATGACGGAAATATAAACACATATATATTAGGCACTGAAAAGGAGTGTTTAGAGTGTTTTTCAACACATCTAGTGATCTTGACTTGTATACAGGAAAGCCAGAATGCTTTATTCACATGAAGCTAAGCCTGGAAACACATTATTTCAGGTCAGACAGTTTAAATACCACTTCTATGCACGAGTTGTGTGGCCTTTTTAATTTTTTGTTTGTTTGGGTTTTTTTTCTGAAGTTAATAACTGTTCAAATTTAAATTGAAACTTTAATGCTTCCTTTATTCACTTTAGGTTTTGCTCTTGAAGCAGACAGCTTGGCAAGAGGGACATTCTCCCTTGTGTTTTTTGAAGATATTTAGGTAAATCTGAGACTAAGCATGAAGAGCCAGTATGGATTAAATTGGTGCTTCTTAGATCTTCAGTAAAGGCAACAATGTTCTGGAGCATCTTAGTCATGAAGGCCAAACTGTTAGACCAAAGAAATTCCAATCAGGAAGAAAAAATGCGCACTTTCATAACAGCACAGTGAGTTCTCCCTCACACACCTTGTCCACTCAGCCTGAAGCAACTACAAAGTACCTTGTGTTTGGCACTGATCATAACACCCACACAATTATGGCAGGTCCCCCGCAGTACAGTAGCTAATGAGGTGCTGATAATGTACCACTCACTGAACTGGAGATTTCCAATTCTCCCCCACTGAGAATATCTGTGCAGGGAAGGTGCCTGCCCAGGGCACAGCTTTGACTACCGCTTCTGGGTATCCCCTCAGCCTCAGTTCCTGGCACTTCCCAAGCTTAAATGAATAACTACCCACACTTTTGAGGTGCAAGTATAAAGCTTTCTCTTTGCTAATTGCAAATTATTTAGCTTTTGGCAGAATGTTGCTGGAAAAAAAGAAGCTTTGGAAACATTAGAAGTGGACTAAGCAGTGCTGAGAAAGCAAGCAGGTAACCCTGAAAAAAATAGCACGTTATTCAACTATCCAAGTGACTGACGTTGTTTAACTTCAGCACTTTCTTACTTCAATTAAACATGCCCCTTTCCTTCTTTCACGAAGAGACTGTCAGCTAAAGAGTAAAATGATTAAAATAAAAATTAATTATTCACATTTGCTGAGGATAAAGCAAGATTTCTTTCTTAGTTAATTTACAGTGAGTCTGCCACGGCCAAGAATCAGCACTAAGTGAAAAGAAACCCAATTAGGTAATTAACTACAGTGACAGCAACACCAGAGATGGGAGCTCAAAACACCAAAAACATAAATGTTCTTCAGATTCTGTTTTTGTTCAGACCTGCTAGAAAATGAGAGAAGTGTACTTCTTTAGAAACTCATACTGAACTCACTACCTTTGCCACATAACTCACTCCAACCTTATTCTCAAGGCTTAATCTTGGATACACACCTTCACAGTCAAAATTGCAATTTCATTATATTGTTCTCGAGAAACAGATAATTAGATACAATGTCCCTTATGTGCCAAAATCAGATCCATACTTGGGAAAAAGTCTTCATCTATCATTGCTAAAATTTTATATCCATTACTTACTGTTTTGTTCCTGGTTTACTCTCTGTTTTTTATCAGGGTATTAGATGGTCATTCACTGTGGGATCTAAGAAGCCATGCTAAGGCTGGCATAGATCAAATTTCAGCTCAAAACCCATGGGAATGACAGCTTATAGATTAAGGGATGCAGAAGCAAAGACACAGCACAAGAAACTGATAGCCTTACTTTGACCATAGTAAAATATAGACTGAATACAGATGTGGGGAACTCTTAGTGCATGAAGAGCCTGAAATTGTCTAAACCATACTGCAGCCCATCCAGCTTTTTGATTAAACACATTTTTCAGAAAAGCTGCTTTTTCTTATATTTAAGTTATTTTGCAAATATGAAGTTATCTCTATAAATCATATTGGAAATATATTCAAACTCAGACACACTTCTGAGTAATTCTAATTTTACACTGATACAGATACACCAGTAGTGATTATTTTTGAGGAGAAAGTGGAAGAATTAAAGACAAAAAGCACATTGCATAAATAAAGCTATGTATAACATATCATAAATTAGATTAGAAAAGGTCAGATGATAATAAAGCCTGGCTATAGGCCAAGACCTCCAAATACTCATTGAGCTATTAACTGAGTACTTCACACAGAAGAGCCTTGGCTCTTGGTCATTACATTTGAGAGTACAAACTTGGTAGCTCAAAATGAGTGCTCTTTGAGGGTCAGATGGCTGCTGCTTTGGTTCCCTTCTCACTTCTGTCACAAGCAGTCAGTCTGACAGCAGACAGAGACCAGAGCCACACCCGTGGCTCTTCCCCATTTCTCCAGCATTTGGCAATGCTTAGCTGGCAACCATCTTGTTATCAAATGATTTCTGTCAGCCCTTTCAAGAAATACAGAAGCTGGAGATTAGGAAGGAAAAGCAGCCTTTTGTGTCCCCTCATAGGGGTAAGGATCCCTCCTAGAATCAGGCAGAACCTAGTTTTCCCATAAATACTCTTTTAAACATGATTTGGCTCTCAGCAAAGGTTGCCAAAGTAATTTGTGCACAGTATTCGGAGTAAGATAGGATCTTACCATTAATCACCTCATTTAAAAAGGAAAATATCCTCCTTATGTGCTTGAGGATTTTGTCTTCACTGGGGTTAACCTATAGGTCTCCTGCTAGCATTTTCTGCTCAATTAGTTCTTTCAAGGGGATTATTGAATCCACACAGATATTGTGTAATCTAGGTTAAATCAGGAAATAGTATAATGAGAAGCAGTTACGTGGGGAACGGAGGTCAAAAAAAGCAGCAACAGGAACTCAGAAAATATGAGGATATAAATAAAAGGACAGGTGCTATCTTCAGTCATGTAATGTGATTTCGACTCAGTAATTGACCTAAAAATAGAGGACACTAAAAGAAAACATTCTGAAAAGCACAGTAGAGGCCCTAACCTCAGCTGGTGTAATTCACAGAAATGAGTACAGAAGTGAATCACTACAGCATAATAATAAGAACTTCCATATTTATAGAAGAAGTGGCAAAAATAGCACTTGTCAAAAAACATTACTCAAAGCTAAAGAAAAATGCTTATCGAACTAGACCACATTCTATGAACAGAGCTGTGATTACTATATTATGATTACAGTAAAGGCAGGCGATGCATAGATTAGGTTAATTTTAAATACAAGTGAAGCAAGAAACATTTGGTAACTATGATACAGATGGTAACAATCCTAAAAAAGAAGGGATCATGTTTATATTTTCCTCCATGTCAGTATTTTTGGAATGACAATGGCTAAGACAGAACAAATACTTAAGTGGATCATGCTCAGCTGGATATATATCCGATCACATTTCAAACCTTGCCAGTTTTGCCTTGGATATAATTATCTCAGACCCTGGAGAATTACTGAAGGAATTTTACTTAACAGAAGCAACTGGTAATTTTAAAGGATGGGCATACCCCATGGACAAAAAAGATACCAAAGGCTAAGATTACCTCAGACAACACAAATCTGAATTTTAGCCTTCTTGCTTTGAAGTGAGATATTAGATCTCCAATTTTACCTCCAATTTTTCAAAACAGCCCTGCTCAGCTCCTGAGCAATTTCACTGTAGAGAAACCTTGAAAGACAGAATAGATGAGGAAATGTTATTTTCCTCTTTGGTTAACTTTTTTTCACTTGCATAGAAAACTTTGATAAAGTTGGAGAAATTCTCCTACAAGAGGAGTAAACAGGAGGAGAAACATGCTTTTTCCCTGGTATCCTGCGGGTCCAGAATATTGCTAAATCTGTGCTTTAATCACTGACATTTTATGCAACCGTCTATAATTAAAAAGAGAGTTTTCACCCAAAATGTATCTTATGCAAGCAACATATGTTTTGTGCAATTGAGCTTAACTGTTCCTATCCACTGAAGGAACAATTTCATTCCTGGAGAGTGGAGACCAGACTGTCTCCTTACAACACTGCTGTGCCTCAGGAAGCCAAGCTCAGCATTACCTTTGCCAGGCTCATAAAGACCGAGGGCAATACCCTTGTTGTAAATTAGTGTAGCACAGTACTGCACAGATTAAAACCTACGAAGACTGCGACTCCTGTTTAAGCAGGACTATTTGACTGCCAAGGCTTCGTGCAGCACCAGGATAATTGCATCCAGAAGTGGTTTTTTTCCCACACTGGCTAAATGCAAAGCTCTGTAGCAGAGGCAGCTCCCCAGATGCATTGCTGGCTCATTGTATCCATTTTGCACATTCATAGCTGAGTAGCCTTGCATGAATCATTTCAGAGTGGTGTACTTCAATACAACAGAGTTATGATAAATGGCAGAAAATGCTCTTGTATCTATTTCAATAAAGTTAAGGAATAATTCAATAGCACACAAATCATACTGTTCAATTGAAACTTTTAACAGCTTCGAAAATATTTTTATTAACAAAGTAGAGTTCCAGCCTTCCCAAAGATCAGTGAAGTCTGTATGAGTGTGTTATTTCTTTGAAAACTAGCACAGCCAGAAAGTGTTATGGAATTGTTATGGCTATTAGTGTTAAATGTAAGCCAACAAATTATAAAACGGGTAAACCAACAGCTTTCATTCACTATAATTGTTTTGCAACTGAATAGGCTAAAATGAAATAAAACTAATATACAAGGTTAAAAGATAATTTTTCTGCAGAGTAGTAAAGTAACAGAATTTTCTTCAAACAGAGGAGTGACAACAACAACAACACAAAGCAGGAAAATTCTAACACTACTTGGAGCTGTTTGCAAATCATCAACAACTTCTCAAAAAAAAGTCACTTTTTTTCTTATCATTTTGAACTAAATCTCCTCAAATGCTTCAAAATCTTTTCTATGAGCCAAAAAGAGAATTGACACTGACTTCAAATCTGCACTGCAACACCATGAAATACAGTTCAATAGGATAATATAATAATAATAATAATCCTTCTTTTTCTCTTAATATTTTCTCCTTGGGTTGTTTTGCCCAGAAATGTCCTAAAGATTTTTTTTTTTATTAGTTCCTTTTTGCATGAAATGCTGATCTGTTGCTGATCTGATCTGTGAACCCATTACCTTATCCTCCAACAAATATGTCATCAGCTGTCAGTGCGATGCTCACAGGATGGTGCCAAGTGCTACTAAGCAAGAAAAATGTGTTTGTGGTTTGACTATTTATATTTAATCACTTTAGAAATATCAGAAACCATGCAACTGGTCACACACTGTGGCACCACTTCATTTGTATTATGTCCTATTAATATAGACTTTGTTCAAGTCTGTTCTACAGTGAACCTTTACATTAAATACTCTGCCTTCTGTGCACAAGAGTCTTCTCGCTCCTCATCAGAAAGTCTGACATTAACCTGGCACATAGTCATGAGAAATGTGCTTAGGATTGTGCAGTGGCACTGAAAGGCTAAGGAGGTCTCGCTGTGGGTTTATACTCTCCCAGCAAAGACAGGGGTGTCTGAGGCTCAGCAGTAACACAAATTGCAGACCAAGTTTGCAGCAATGCAAGATGTGATTAGCAAATCTGTCCAAGCTTTAATAATAGGAAAACACTTTCTGACCATCTAGTGAAAATCATTACATTTGGATTGTTTGAAATTCCACTTATTGCATTTCTACCAGTTTGTATGTTATCCAGTTTGACAGAAAACTCTGTTTTACATGTTGACAGTGGGCTAGAACAAAGTTACCTAGCAAAGTGGCCAGTGGACTTGGGGCAGTTTTGGGACGGAATCATAAAATAAACAGTTGATTGGTAACTAATGTTCTCCACTACAGGTATAAGTATTGTGGGATGGTGAATATTATTTGTTCTCAAAAGTTGACAATACTGCATTCATTTAAACAGTAACAGCATTGTTTTAGCTGTCATAAGGCCTCTGGCAAGGTATGTGGGAGAAGTTGACATGTTTTTGTAGCCAACTGACATAATTGGGAGAAAAAAAACAAGCAAGAATTTTTTTAGTTTCTGTAATGTGCAAGATCTTGTCTGTTGGGTCACCCTGTTTTTCTCAGCTGTATCCACGATTCTAAGAAAAGATTGCACCTTTTCACTTTTATATCAAGCACATAAAGCAAAGGCGAGCAAGTGCAAATGTGCTCAAGGACTTAAGAGAAATGTAAGATCTTTCAGAATTTAATTCAAAATCAACCAACCAGAAATGCATGTATGAACTTTATTGTTCTTTAGTGGTAGATAGAGACGATCAGGAAAAGCATATTGCGTTCTTCTATATATGAAATTTTGCCAACTACTTTGCTCAATGGCATATCTGTCACTAGCAGTGGAACACCTTAGCAGATGTTCCCAACATCAACAGATCTCAGGTGAGAAAAAACAGTTTAGACAGCTGGGTGCATTAGGGGACCACATAAAACACAGTTATCTCAATTCTAAAATTCTGTCACAGAATATATTTTTTTATCCTAGTCTGTTTTAATGTTTTCTGTTGTTTCTCCAACCTCCAACCCCTTTTCCTAGGATAACTGCAAAAACAAAAGAGGAAGGTAAACTGAGAGACCCACACGCCATGTAACAAGCCACCGAAGTTTGTTTCTCAGCAAACAACCCATTCTGTCGTCAGCTACTTTTGAAGAGCTTGCAGATGCACAGATTGATCTTCATGCTGAATTTGATGAGCGAGGTGGAAGCACTTCAGTATATCACATATTTCTAAAGCTGGACTTTCCCTGACAGATGATTGATACATACTCCATTAGGATATGATGTCTGACACCAAGACCTTTAGTTGTAATGAGCGACTAAGCATTCAGATACTCTGAGCCCTTAATTCTCATTCATGACAGTGAAGTAGATGTAGTTTTCCCCTGGAGACAGTCTAAGAAAACAGAATATAAAAGCGATGTCCTCTCTTTAAAAGTGGTCATTAGCAAGCTGCATGTGCTTTAAAGGGCTCTTTGGGTTTTCTCACAGTGCTGGAGCCTCTCTCTCCATGTGCACAAGAGATACAGTTAACACATTGCATGTGGAAAGCAGCACACTCAAAACATTGTTGTGGGTTAGGAGGGGGTTTGTCTTTTAGGTTGGGGGGAGGGCGAGTTGTCTTTAAAAACATTTTTTCGCTTTTTCTGAGAGAGGAGAACAGGTAAAACGGCTGAGCCTCAGTGCTCCCTCATCCTGAGAATGCAGCAGGCAGAGATGGTGCCATCCACGCACTGGCCCTGTGAAGCGCGGCAGGCTGATGGTCCCACGTTCCCTGTTGAGTGCAGGGGGCGCAGGGTTGGCCTGGCCCCATCCCGGCACCTTGCAGGACATGGACCCGGGCACGGGGGTTGCTCCTGGGTGGGGAGCCCAGCCTTGTCCCATCGCCTTGTGAGGTGTGGTCCCAGGCACAGAGGGCATGGGGCTGGTCTGGCCCGGTCCAGTCCCAGTGCCTTGCAGAGCACACCAAGGCCAAGCGGGTCCGGCCCTGCTCAGCCCGTGGCCCCGTGGAGCATGCCGGGTGGGGACAGAGCTGCCTCCACCTGTTCCCCTGTGACCCCACCAGGAGTGCATGGAGTCTCCTGTGGTCAGCGGTGAGTCCTGCCATGGCTGGCTGGACGGGTGAGTCCCGGTCCGGTGCCATGGCATGGAGTGGACTGGCAGTGGTGGGCACAGCCCCCATAGGCGGCCCCTGGGCCCCCGGTTGCCCCAGGGTGGTGGCAGGGCAGTAGCAGTGGCTCCTTCCCCCGACAAGTGCAGCCATGAGCATTTTGGCAGGAACGCCACCATGTTGCCTTGTGGTGAAGTCTCAGAGAGGGGGTAGCGCCCAGTGCCGTCCAATGGACAGCTGGTGCGCCCCGGAAGGGTGCCACAAGAAAACCCAAGAACAGGCACCCTATAAAGGCAGCAGAGACGAAAGGTCTGTCTCTTTTGGCTCCCTTTGGTCCTCTAAAGGCACGGCTCCCCCTTTCTTGGCTCCCTTGCAACGTGGCAGAGCACAGGCAGCAGCGCAGCATCACCGGAGTTCGGGCAGAGAACCACACGGAGGTGACAGGAGTTGTGGTGTTTCTCCCCCTTGGGTCCCCCAAGGTTCCTTTTCACCGTCAATTTTTTCAGCAGCTCTGGAGTGGGACCAGAACCATCCACGGGCCAGCTTTCCTTCCTACCCCATGCTCCACAGCCCAGCAGCCAGCCCAGAGCAGCATAGTTTGCTATTTTCTTTTCATGATTATTATTGTTGGGCTGTTGTTCGTATTACTGATTCATAGGTATAGTGGTTTCCAGATTTTATAGTCCATAGTTAATGAACTGTTTTTGTTGTTGTCTTTTCTATTAAGTCTCTCGTCGTGCAGTAGAGCCCCCTACTGTCCAAACCAGGACAACAAGAAACTCCTTTTTCACTTCCTCCCATTATGGGAATCATGAATGGGTTAGACAAACTGTTTTGAAGAGTTTGCATTTGGGTATATCTGCAGAACACTCCCCAGCACTTTGACTCTACTGGGGTTTGTCATTGTTCTGTGTTGAAGCAGAGGACTGAATCTTGTTTTCAGTGACAGACAGAAAAGAAAAAAACAAAATGAAATAGGAAGAAACACTTGTTAAGCAGCCTCACACCTGGGGGTGATTTGGGAGATGATCTGCGTGAGCACCATACCAGCCCCATGCATGCTGGGGAAGGTTCAGGGCATGGAGGCAAACTCTTGGTTGACAACTTACCAAACTGGCTGAGCCCACACTTTGCCCTTGCTCTAGGTGAAGCTAGAAAGAGTAGATCCTATCCACTTGATTCCCACCTCACTGGCAGCAGTATCCCCACAGACCCTCACTCAGCAACTGTGAGCACAACTCAGCATAAGGAGGGGTCTTGAGCTTGGCTTCATTCTCTCAGGCTGCCCTGCACTTTTGAAATGAAGAATCGTTTTCATTATTTTAAAGAAAGGTGCTTTGCTTTCTGGCTTTTACCTTTCTCCTAGACAGGCATTTTTAAACTTAGGGTCTTCATTAAGAAGATGTTAAAGGGGCCTTGTTCTTTAAGACAGGTTTTTAATCACCTTGACTTCCAAAACAATCTGAATAATCAAGCTCTAAGTCTCCTCATTAAGGCCAGATTTATAAACTCAATCAGACTTTTGCTTGAAGTTTTGCTAATTTGGTTCTGTGTATCTGGGTACTCAGAGCTGGAACACACAACAGTCTGAGACTTTGGGGATATAAAAGAAATTTGAACCTGTACACCAAATATTCCTTCCGTTGTAGCTGACATAAGAGAACATATATATTTTGTATGGAGCTTGCCTTCCCTTTCGATTTGGTGACTAAATTACAGATGCTGGGTAAAGGACAGATGAAAAGAATAAAGCTGAAATTTTCTTGATTTTCTTTTATTTTTACTTTAAACATATGTGAAAGGTCTTGACCCTAGTCTTTCACACTTCCAAAGGCTTCATAAAGGATGCAACAAGGATGTTTGAGTTCTTGCATTTCCATGAAGAACCAAAGTTGTTATTAAAGACTTTACTACCTCTTTTAGCTGATGTTAATTAGCCACTGAAAAAAAATTATATGCTAACTGAGTCTGAGGCAGTCTGACTTAAAAAAACCCTTTCCTATCTCTTGTTAACATCATCTCATTTGGCTGTGGCAATTCACTACTTCGTTCTTTCTCCAATCATTGTAAAATTTTGCAGCCCTGCAAAATTCAATTTCAAAAGCAAAAAACAAGCAAGAGGAAAAAAATAAAACTGAACCATCTGTTTCTGAACACCTTTCTAAGCATCCTCCATATCTCTTTTCCTTCATGAGTGACTTTCACTCAAGATATATTTGTCTAAAAGTTGAACAAGGTATATTTGTCTAAAAGTTGAACAATGAGTTGTTGTTCAACTCCTGTATTTCATCTGGAGTTTCTCTGCCTTTGGTGATATCAAGCATCCCAGCAGGCACGTCTCCAATCCATACTATTCCCATTTAAGAATGATGAGGTACTAGAAGAGGCTGGCAGCAGGAAACAAGGGTTTACATTTATGGTACTTGAGCATATTTCATGGCATTATAGTGATAACAGTCCTGAGAACTTCTCCTTTCCTTGACAGTGATAAGGATCTTGGGTAGAGACAGCAGCTGTATCCAAAACATTAAATAAGCCTGTAAAACAAGGTTATTTTTAAATGCAAGATGCCTGCTTGCAAACTATTTCTCCATAAATTCCTTACAGAAGCAATGGACATAATACTAGCATCATAACCACTAAACTTAATAAACTTCTGGTTAAAAAGTACAGTTTTTAACTTACAACAAGGCCCGAGATTTATATTTTAAAAGTTGCTTATTTTTTAAAAATCTTTTTAGGTGATGAAGTTGCCTCCAAACTGGGAGGGGGGTATGTCTTGAGTCACCAAAATATTTTGGTGTTTTAGCATGAAAAGTAGAGCATCTCACAAGTTCAGTTTTAGAAACTTGCTAATCAGACCCTATTCACTGGCAAACAATTAATGTGAAAAAAGTTCAGGGAAGATTTAGCTACATCAATATTGGTGGAAGGGTATGAAAATTGGAGAAAAATATCAGAAAATATGGTTCAGTGTATGTCATTTTGTACTCACAAGATACCACTCACCCTGCCATGTACATGTATGTATTATATTATATATACATACATGTGTATTTAGATGGACCAACTGCTCCACTGTCAACTTTCCTGATGATAAATACACAGCAAAACTAACATGGTCATAAATATGCCTTCTGAACACACAGGCTTCTTGCTTCTTCTGCCTCCATGTCTTTGTGGTATACTAGCATGCACTTACAAAATGAAGGAGCAGAGATACAAGAGTTCACCATTCCCTATTGCTTCTTAGTTAGATTATAATTTCTCTTTCTTAGCTCTGCTTTACTGTCCTTGCAGTACAGCAATAAAACACTTGCAGTATGGTAATAACCTCACACCATGGCAATAACAACAATGATATTTTACCACATACTTCCAGGGAAAAAAAACCAAAAGTTGTATTTGACTTTACAGACTTTGGGCTAAAAGCCAGGACTGTTACTACTTTCAAGGCGGGGGAGGAGCTCATGCAGATGCTTCTTGTCCTTCTATGCACTGATGAAAGAATATGATTTTCTCAAAATTCAGTGAAGATCATAATTAAAATTAGATTCTCTTAGTTATCTGCAAAGCCTTGAAGCTGTCGTAATTTGAGTGCTTTTCTTCTTGATCTACTTAGCCCTGACAGCTTAAGTCAATGTTGAATTGAACAAAGTGCCTAATCATCCCCTTTATCAGTATTTTTTTCTCTAATAGGAATCCCTACACACAACTGAAATAAGAGCACCTTTAAACTAGACTGGCTAAATATTCCTCCTAAATTACCATGATTTCTTTCACTCATGCTCAGTGAGGGTACTGGCAGTTAAACATACTTTCTGCAAGAGGACCTTCAACGGGATAAATGAGAACAGCTCCTTTGATTTTAAAAGAATTACATTAAACTACTGCAGGTAAGTATCTGACCCTCTACAATTTAGGATTTCACTCAGAAAGGCATTATAGTTGGGTAGGTTGTCTCCCAGACTACAATTTTTTAAAAAGGTAAATAGACAAAGTAAATAGAAGGATGCAAGGGATGACTTGATTATACAGCCCTCTCCCTTCTTCACTACGTCTTTCCTATGTTTTGAAAGGGACATGCAGCTGGTTTAAACATCTTTCAGCAGGAAGGCAGAGCATGGACATTATTTACTTCCTGAAAAGTGTCTTTCTTCTTCAGTTCTTGATGAGGGCTAGGCAGGGAAGAGCCAAGTATCAGCTGAAGATCCAAGTATCAGCTTGACCCAAGCTCTGGGGTTGCAACATGGCAATGGTGGATCAACCCAGCAGCCACCAGAGAGACTGGTGCCTTTTCTCTCCCTCCTCTCTCAGTGGGAACCAGCCTCAAAGGAGCAGTAGCACCAGCAGTGAGATGCCTTCTGCCAGCTCAGGTCACCATGCCAGTGAGGTCTCACAGGCTGCAGGTGGCAAGGGAGAAACACTCTGGCCAGCTCAGGTGCAACTCAGGAACTGACCTACTCATCAGAAGCATAAGCATACTAATACCCCTCTCTCCTAGCTCAGCTTTACCCCCGCATGGCCTTTCTAGAACAGAGAGCAGCATCAGTGACGTTATGGGAGGTGAAAAACAAGTCACTGTGTCAGCAGAGGTTGTGGTGACTGAACAAGGGAATTCCCTCTGCATCCCCCTCTCCCTCCCCAGAAGCTGCTCTATCCATCCTCCTCAGGTAGTCGTCTTATCTCGGTGTTTTCTACCTCTTTCTTCTCTCTTTTCAGAGCTTCTCCCATATACAGATTGCCAGATTTCTTGGTTTTTACTGGCTTTTTCAGGCATTCCTGTAGCCCCTTGCTTCAAATCAGGTCCTTCTTCATCCACCCCAGCTACTGTTTTCTTTCTGGAAGCACAAGGTGCAGACTTACATCACCCTTCACTCTGTCCCTTTGCATGATCTCTTTTCTTCAATAGGAAATGAAGTTTACACGTGGAAGTTCACAGTGTCAGAGAGATGAGTGGATAGTTTGTCACTGAAAGACACAAAGAGCCCCCCAAGTGTAGCTGCCTGGAGAACAAAGTGTGTTTTTCTCAGGGGCAGGTGCCCTGAAGTCAGGCAGAGATGTACCAAGGACTTGGCTGACTCCTTGCCTTGTGGAAGTGCCCTCAGACAAAAGCAACCTGGCAGGCTCTGACATGACACATAACATGCAGTAATTGTTTCTGCATTATGGCAGTGGTAAGTAATGATTTAATTACACTGCTTTCATTTTTGCAGAAAAGTTTCCAGTGTTCAGCCAGTAAGAGAACAGAAAACAAAATAAACATGAACCTCTCAGATGAATACTTAATAGCACATGATCATGGCAAGCACCTTCTGACCCTCTCTCACCCAGTCCTGAACAAGTCTGCAGATAGTTTCCCTGGGATACTGATGCTGCCCAAGCCTGTCGTCTTTACATGCACTAACTCACAATGTCAAGCATGTAAATTCCCACTCTCCTACCAGCAAGACTTAGCTGAGTCAAATGTTGCTGCACCCACACAAATGCACGCACACACGTACGGGAACAGAAAGCTGGAACAGCTGAGGTCTGTGTGTCATGAACCACATGACACACATGGTTTTCTACAAGGGATGGAAACCGGTGTTTCAAACCAAGTTCATCAGAAACAGCATCACCAGGCCTGCTGTGAGGGGTGCCATCTGCTTGCTCTCTCCAAATTCAGCAAGCCCACGCAGTGCAGGCATCTTCTCAGTTTGTGTGGAAAAGTTGGTTCTCCGTTGAGCTCAATCCAGCACCTGCAGCAGATGGAGCACACTCGTCAGACACCCAGTAAGTGTGCTCATGTAACGTGGGCAGTCATCACCCATACACCCCTACCAGCTACAATGGACTGCTGTACCTATAGTCATCACCATGCTGTGTCAAAACAAATCTACTGGCAGCAGAAGGAAAAGCATTTCAACACTGATTAAAGACTTGCCTGCAGGATTTTCTAAATGTAAGACCTATTTAATCATTGCATTTCTGTATGCTTTCAGGAAAAGCAACTCAGCTCTGAATGACTCACCGTTCTCAGCCCAAATAATTTGTTCTCTGTGCTAAGTATGGCATCTATTTACTGAAGCAGTCAGGGGCCAGGAATAAAATGTGTGTCAGGTCTCCTCAGGTCCACAATTATGTACAGTTTTGTTTTTAATTGAGGTGCTTTCCATGGAAGACCTTTCCTCCACACTCTCAGGACAGCTTGGAAATTCAGAGCTTGTTCATCCCAAGGCATCTTTCTGCTCACCTCCACAGTGGTAGTCACAGAGAACACAATAATGCAGAAACAAAATTGTGGAAAAATACTGAAATACAAGCATTTAAACAATAATGGTGGGTATTTTTCAGAAGCCTGCTGACTCCAGCAATTTTGTTATAAAGTAACTTTTTGGGTGATGCTGCCTAAACCATGACCCATTAGCAGAAGCTAATAATGCAGTCAACCCTCTGAAATATCTTTTTTTCCACTGACAAAGCCTGTCCTCATATACATACCCTTAGAGATTCCAGAGGTCTATGTATAGCCAGCTCCAAAAGGCACAATGTGCCTTTTGTCATATAAAAAATAAAAATTTAAGGCAATTATCATTGCTACCTGCGACCAGCGTAAGGAATGGCTAGTCACTCACTGCCACTCACTGCAGAGCTGTGTGAGTCAACATTTAGAGACTAAACCCAAATTAACCCCTTCAGTACAAGAACAATTGCCAAAGTAGTCACACAGTTCACACCGAATCTTAACACATTTAGTGCAGAAATGCTGATCTCACTGAAGGCAATAGTTTTTGTATACAGCCTAAAGTACATTCCTGGGTTTGGGAAAGAAATTTGCTAACAAAGAAAGCACAAATTCAACTTCAGTCAGGAATTTTGGGTACATTACAACATGAGAACCCAAGATAGATATTGATTTTCTTTAATTAAGTAAAAATAAAATATTTTCAGCATTTCAATTTCTATCTACTATGCTGCAACTATAGATTTGGGGTTGCCACAGCTTTTCAAAAGGAATAGGTATTTCCAGGTACTGAAGAGCTTGTTGTTTAAAGGAATACCTTGGTACCTTACTCAGCCCTTCCAAACAGAGAGTCTTCTTCTACTTCAGAACTTCAGAATAAAGTCAATAAATTTAATTTAATGAACCTTGTTCATTTATTGATCAGCCATTTTTTCTAAAAAAAGTTTGTGCATACACATCCATATCTCATTTACTTTGCAAAAACCCCAAATATATTAAACAGTTCACAAATCTTGTAAAAACCATGAGAAAAGACGAAATCTCTGCTGACCCATGCACATATCTCCCAGTGAGTTTCAACATTAATAGCAACAGAAAAGAATCTCTGAAAAGTGAAAACAAGCTTGCTTGAAGATTCAGTCTGAAGAGCCATGAAGTTTATTCAACTACAAATGTAATATTAAATACTGAAATAATAAAGACAGGGAAACAATTCTTATTTGAGGACAGCTTCTATGTGAAAATCCAACTTTTTTTGCTGACGTTTTCGTTTGTAATCTGGAGAGTTTGATATCCAAAAACTAACTTGTGTTATTCTGTAGAAAAGAAAGTCCCCTATGGTTTTAAACTATGAGCTGTCTGGGATCCTGACCTGAGGTGTATGTGCTACTAGTGGTATCAAGCCACTTCAGGAGGGAGAGGGTTCACAGATGTCATCCAAACAGCAGTTTCCCTCCTCCTATATATGGCCTACAACAAAACAGCTGCCAGTGCTGAGGTGGGACTCTGAACAAACTGCTTTCAGGGTGGCATTTCCTATGCATGGTGTTTCCCAAAGCTGTCATCCTTTGTGATTACATGAAGAAAGCGATAAAAGGTTTTGTGTTCTGTAAATAGCAACTGGACCTGTAGCTTCTGAAATAGGATAGAAAAAAGGTGTGTTGGTTGCCCCATATACAGCCATATAAAGAATATAAAAGCCAGCATCTACTTGAGAACCTGAAATCTCTTTAGTATTAACTTAATTCAACAACAAGTCTTTGCAATAAATTTAATTAACAGGGTATAGAGATATTGTCTAGAGAGCTTATTTGTTGCAGTCATAGGGTTTTTCTCAGCCAACCTGATATGCCTCAGTATTCTCTGTGGCTAAGAACTCCATTTATAAGAGAATTTGCTGAAAAAAATGTTAATCTGGCTTAGGTATAGGAATAAAAAATTGGTAAGCCATGAAATGCAGCATTGAGCACAAAGTTAATCCTCAAAGGGAGAAGCAAGAATAGGTTCTGATAGGGCTTTTTTTCTTACTTTCTTTTTTGTCCAGCTTTGATGTCTGTACACAACCTGAAAGTTCTGGAGTCTGCTTTTCCTTTCCAATTTTTTTTCTTGCTTTTATGCACTAAAAACTTTCAGAGCGCATCTGAAAGAGCATGGTTTTATAGCCACACCCACATAAAGAACATGTATAGTTTTCTAATTTATACGTAAATTTTTTTTACATATGTGTAAAGGCATAAAAACAGACCTCAGTGCAGAAGAGGTTTAGCTACTAGATTAAACTTCAATATCCATTCAAATGTGAGTAATGTCAGATCATATAGTACCAGTGTTGGGGCAGATGTGTTTAAAAAGACCTATTTTTCCAAATTAAGATGGAGCTATGAACAAGTCCAGAGATCACAAACTCTTCTATTATGATGCAGTGACTAATAATTGTGAAGGATGAAGATAACTAAGCACACTGTTCAACATAAGAACTTGTTTTGTTGGCTGTTTTGTTTCCTCCCCACCCCCCTCCCTCAATGTCCAGTTTAATCTGCCACTAACAGGTTCTGGAGATTGCTGCATCGTGAAATCTGCTTGCAGACTGC
Organism: Neodrepanis coruscans; assembly: GCA_013400695.1. Lineage (NCBI taxonomy): Eukaryota > Metazoa > Chordata > Aves > Passeriformes > Philepittidae > Neodrepanis > Neodrepanis coruscans. The sequence continues at coordinate 12,342 of VYZS01028947.1, read as the reverse complement.
CCCACCAAAGCAGCACAATGCACACAATGTGGTTTTCAAACCTCAAAACAGCATTAAGAATAACACAGATGTTTGATTTCCCAAATACTTAACTCCTTCTCAAGTTTCCTTGCAGTAGAGAAAGGTTAAACCATCCCATTTTTCATTCTGGAGGTTTTTTTGGAATTAACAGCTATGTTCAGACTCACAATCATCTAAAGAAATTCTTCCAAGGGCCGTAACTATCTCCTAGGAAAAAAACACACTTGTAATGCTAAGAACCTACTCATTAACAAGTGCAGAAGAGAACAGATCCAGGGACACGAGCTGCACTTGCACTCTCTGGCTTTTAAAAACATGACTGTTCCTTATGACCTCGAAGGCATTATATCATCTACCTAACTATTTTGCTTTCTAGAAAATGGTATTGCTTTCTGACTCAGAAGGAAAACAAAAGGTTATTCACAAAGGCCCGCAATAGCTTTATATGGTAACCAGTTGATATGAGTAAGGATCTCAAAAAGAGTGTGAGCTGTTGCCAGTGTCACGTTTTCTTCCACATCATATGCAGCTGGTACTTGGACCCTGGAGCATTGCTAAAGGTTGATGACGGAGGTGTACTTGGCTTAGGTGCAACATGAATCATGGCTTTGAAGCAACAAAGCAACATGTTCCATGATTAAACAGGGGAAATCAAAGCATCCAAAGGAGTTCCTGTGCTATCTGAGTGTGTGTATATATATGTACGTATCTGACACAGTCATGTACATAACTAACTGCAAGAAAATACAAGTGAATTTGAGAGATGTATGGATAACCATATACTCATCTATGTACAGTCACGCAAAAAAACACCTATTTCATATACTGCTGTAGTACCACATGTATACACTGTGTTTAATGCTTGTTGGTTGGTTTCACCCCTCAGATTAACTGACTCAGGCAAAACAAAATCAAAGCCTCCAGGGTATTTCCCTGTTGTAAGTGGCACTGTGAAGTACTTACACTTTTGATAAGTCATCACACCAGCTTCCATTTGAAGAAAAAATGATGAAGGGCTTTCCTTGTGAAAAACAAGTCTTTAGCTTTGTTTCAATGAAGAACCTGCAGGGAAATTCCCATCCTTCCTAGATGAACCACTAAGTGAGCTGTAATAGTACCAGTGAACCTTGATATGTCAGGCAATGTCTTCGAATAACTTTCCCACAGGTTCCAAGTAGAAACTTGTCACTCCTTTAGTTAACACAATCTTGGTACAACTCAGCACAGGACACCCAAACCCTGTCCAGCAGTTAGTACCGTAATTCACAGTGGGGTGATGCCAACATTTAAATGTGATTTTGCATTTCCAGGACTTCATTCCCACTCCATGCACGTGAAACCTCCTTGTCTACTCAAATACCTTCTCCTGCCTCACAGGCTGGCAGCATGATTTGTATACCACTGGATGCATGACAGCATTGGTGCCATACAAATCAAGCCCACCTTCCCTTTTTCAACCAACAGCCACAGCAGCATCTCAGAGAGATGGTTTCCTAGGGAAAACATCCCTGCTTCCAGAGATGAGCAGAGACTTCCATTGTTGAGAACTGTATCTCCACAATGTTAACATTGTTAACTGCTAACAACCTTGACTTCCTTGACTTCTTACCATTGAATATGTTTTTTCTTCTCTACGGTATCCTGTACTTTATAATAAAATGCATGCTCTCTACAAAAAATACTTAAAAAAAAATCCTGATACCCATTACCTGATACTGTCTAATCAGAATTGGTCTATTTTCTGTTGCAAGAAACAGAGATCAGACCTTCTGAAGTTACCTTCTGTGTACTACTTCAGTTATGAGTTCTTACGGCATCTCATACCCATCCTTGGGGATGTTGGATGTCTTCTCCTACGGAAACAATTTCATATCCTTCATTATCATTTTGTCTGTCCCTACATATTCAGTAGTTCAGAGATAAGTTCATTTTTCTTGAAGACAAGGAGGACCTGAACTGAAGGCAATGCTCCAGAAGTAGGTTCATTGTAGATTTTATTCCATAGTTTATCATGCCATTTCATCATGCTGTTTGACTATTTCAATCCTAATAATTTCTGGTGTCTAACATTAAAGATCTTTTCACTGTGCCTCCAAGTTTTTTCAATTTGATTAGAGTAAATTTAGAGAATATCCTTGTGTTGATAGCTAGGGATGTACCATGTGCAGCACTTTGCAGCTATTCACACCAAATCCAAACTCTGTTTTATCATCATTTGCTAACTTAGAAAAGTGAGAATCTTCCATATTTCTTCACAGTTAGCTGTAGGTTGGACTGCCATCCATAACTGTTTATAATCCACAAATGTTATCAGTTCCCTTTTCCACATCAGCCAGAAATATACTGTACAGCATTGGTCCCATTCTGAGGTCTTTGTGACACCATCTCAGGAATTTCAGTAACCATTCTCCTTCGAGAAAACAGACAATTTATTCTTTCTTTGGTTTCTTGCCTTCTAACAAATAACTAATTCATAGGATGACAATTTCCTCTTCTCACATGCTAGCCTAGTTTCTTCCAGAACTTTTGCCCCATTTATCCACAGTGCTCCCTTAATACCTGATAAACTCTTGGTCCTAGGTGAAGTGAGACTGCTGTTCCTGATTTGCTTAGAAAAAGAAATAATTCCATTTGGTTTTGTCATACTATGGCTTTACATTTAACATCACCAGAATTTGTATCTTCTTCTATTTTCTTTCTTTAGATTTCCCTCCTGCAATTCATAGGTTATGTTTTTAACTCTGGAAAATTTCACTTACTTTTGTTTAGTTTAGCTCTTTTTCCAGGTGTGGAAGTAGAGTGACACCTTTTATAAAATTGATTTAGATTCATCTGGAGACCCTACTGCACATCCAAACATGGTGCAAGACTCCATGACACCTTGAAGCATTTAAGCCTCCAGCTGCTCCTTTTACTTTCCTTTTTTTTGCTTCCTAAGACTTATGATTTGCCCCTTTCAAGGTGAAAAACAATATAGTAGATTTTCTATGTGGCATCTCTTTGGTAAACAAGGATTCTATTCTCTTCTTTCTTCCTTGGGAAGACCAGAACCACTTTCTGTTCATACTTGCTGTAATTTTTGGCAATTGCAGTGCAAAATCTTGCTGTTACGAAGACTTCAAAACATGTCAATTAACAGGGAAGATATCTGTATCTAATTCTGTATCAAACTGAGAACAAAATAAAAACATAAAGTCTGAGACTAAATACACACAGGCCAAATGCACTATCACAGATCTTACCCATAGAGCATAATAATACTAGAAAATTATCAGAGAAAAATCACCATTAGTTTAAAGAAAAAAAATCAATATTGAGTTATCCTTTACCATTTAGAAACAAAAACTAAGGAAGTTTTTTTTTTCAGAAAATCAGAGTAAAGAAATTAATCACATTTAAGTTATTAAGCCCCAGCTCTACATTTTCTCCAGCATATTAATTGATTAAAAAAAAAAATCTGTGTTATGTATGTCCCTCCTTATTTTCTGTCACATGCTATCTCCTGTGAATAATGAAACATCTATTTTCTCTCATCTGTATTTATACACTAAGTTAACACAACAAAAAGTATACCAGTTTATAATTTTTGAGGGAAACTGTTTTTGTAAGTAACTCCTAGAAGTGTTTAATCTCCATAAAGTTTAAAAGTTTGTACCATTGACCTCAAAGGGCAGAGTGTTGGCTTTTCGCCGGACAGTAGTTTTGGACAGAAAGGTGTGTAGTAACACGCTAAAAGCAAGCATCTTATTATGCTAAAAGTTTTTATCTTTCTTTTCTGTTTCTTTTCAATGAAACAAAGAGATACAGGTCAAATATTTGAATTGACAAGAGAACTAGGACTGTCAGGTCCACAAACCTAAGGAACAGTGATTTAATTAATTTTCCTCATCAGCTAAATTCACCTTGATGAGTTTGCATCTATTGGTTGTTAGAGTATTGCCTTGATTCTCACACTTTAAAACAGAAATTTCAGTATAAGCTTCAAAACAACAAATGAAAACTTGTGAGGAGAGACGTTTGATAGAGATCAATTAAAGAAAATCAGTAGACCTGGAGAACTGATTGGAAACCATCTCTCCAAAGCATTTCTACAGAGGAATGCTTAACTTGGTTTATATTGGTTTTGTTAGGATTTAAAGATGTAGAGTCAGAAGTTCAGCTTAGGTAAATCTATACCAGCTCCACATCCTGTCTTACAGATCACGTAATAAGGTGGAAAACCAGTTACATTCTTGTCAGTGAGTTTCGGAAGAAAGGTGTTTTTCAAAATGTTGCTTGAAATAAAAGTTTTAAAACCTGCAAGTGATTTTAAAGTGNTCTTTCCATCAGCACTGAAATTCCTTCCCGGGATCAGGAAGGGAGGGGGGAGGGGGGCTTGCGGTTTCTAACTGTCTGAGTGTTTTTCTTCAGAAAGCCGAGCGGAGGCTCATGCTGCTGTAGGTCCTCAGGTTGGTTGTGGGCCTTCTCTGATTATCTCGGTGTCTCTTCTGGAGCCCCAACAGAGAGATCAGCACTATTCCAGAGCGTTCCCATCCCAACACAGGCTCTGGGAAAGCTTAATTCATCTGTTTTTGCACTTTACTGTCCGTTTTTCTGTGTGTGTGAAATAAACTATGTTACTTGTGTGTTTTCTTTTTGGGTGTGTGTGGCTTCTCTCGGACATCTCTTGTCAGTACCACGCTTTTTAGTGGTAAAACCACGACAAGTGTTTTAAGGCCATCCAGAATTTTGTAAATGTTGCTGTTTAAACAATTTTGTCCAAATTTTGTGGAGAAATTCCTGCATTCAGCTGTGAATAAACAACACTGAATTCTTGATTATATTAGTACCTTCACCTTAGTCCCTTCTTTTAGCTAGTCCTCCCTGCTTTTTCCAAAAGTAGCATACTAACTGGGATTCTAAATATTGCTTGGGGAATACAGCAATAGAAACAAGACCAATTTTACGCTGAAGGCAATTTTAGAGAAATTAGGAGAATTACATCATGAACAAACTTGGCTCAGCCTACACAGAGGCACTAAACATCCTGTTCAGTAGGATTTGTTACACTGCCAGTACAGTATAACATTTTATCTGCTCTCTTCAGGTTCACGTGTGTATTCAACCCTACTGCTTTTGGCTTCTGCAGGCAGCCATGCAGAGCCTTGGAGGCTGGGGTAGATAGCCAAACAGAGCTTGGAAAAAGGAAAGTATAAAATGAAAACTAAGGAGGATGTGTGATCAAGAGTCTTCTATCCTTAGAAAATATAATTTTTACTTAAGACAGGTGGTGGCAGGGACAGAAATATCAGACAGCAGATATTTTTTGGACAGACGGTGCCCTTTACAAACATTAGCATTCTCTTAATTTGCCAAAACTCTTCATGGAGATAAAACAGTGCAAATAGCTAAGTTGGTCACAAGAAGTCAAGCAGTACTAAGCCTACAATGATGACACAAAAAGTTGGCTCCATGCACATTTTTAAAAAATGTCTTTTTTTTTTTCCGCTTCTCTCAGTCGCTTTGAAACAAATTTTAGCTAATCTTTTAACAATGTTCTGAAAGAAATAAGATAAACAAGCTTGTGCCCTCTAAAATATAAAAGTATAACTGTATCAGAAAGAACTGATAATCTAAGGGGGGATAAGATTCCAGAGGTTTTTTTTTAATCTTTTTAAAACTATCCTTTAACACTTGTTCTTGCAAAGCAGCATTTTATACATTTTTTAAATCTACCCTTCTGTAATACATATTCCAGTATCAGTTAAACTGGATCTATAGGGACCCAGAGACAAGCATCATTTTATTATGGTAGTAAAGAACAAGAGGAATACATTCTTGTGAATTTGTTCCTTTTGAAAACTTTATCGAGGAAAAGAGAAAATCATCATGTTTTTAAAGACAGCATACATTTAAAACACCCATTTCATATGCAATGCTCAGTTCAACTGCATGTTTATATATTTTATAAACTGTATGTTTATATTTTCCCAAATGTTTAGTCACAAAATCATACAAACCCCCATATTTTCTAATACAAAACGGAATATGTCTAGCCTATATTATTCATTTATTTCCTTCATTAAAAAAAAAAAAAGGCTACAACATAAAAAAAAAAAAGTCACTTCGAGTTATGAACAGATTACATACAGATTTAAAACCCCCAGTTTTATTAGTTTGGGTTTTTTCAATCATCACTACCGGTACTCCAGTTTGAACACTACACTAAGCTTGCTCTTGCTTTCTTGCTGTACTCCCCAGTGCTGAGGACACCTTTATGAAGCTCATGCAAGGCAGTAAGCAGGAGCAAGATGAAAACCCACCACATACTCACAACTTACCTCTTTCTGATGTCTTGAAATACAGCTCCTTTGTGTTGACTCCTTCCCAGCACTGCTGAAATGCCCTCCAAGATCTTAACTAAGCATCAGTCCCTTACACCTAGAATCAGGGCACTCTGCTCTTCCCACACTGCACCCCTTTCCCACCATGGTGAGCAGCCCCCCAGACAGGCTACCACTCACTACAGTGCCCTTCAGGCACCCTCCACTCCTGGACGTCTTGCAGCCCATTTCATCATTGTTCCACTGAAAAAATCAAGTGTGCTTTAACACTGAACTGGATTCTGATCAATAAATTACTCTGCTTTACATGGTTCAAATTTAAGCTTTTATTTGGTTTTTAAATTAAAAAAATAAATTTCGTTATTAAATAGTGGAATGGGTCTAAATTAATGTTTACATATTAATTCACTTGCTTTAGGATACCACCAGAGAAATAATTAAAGTATACCACCCAGACAAAACTTTCTTTTAGAAAGCTCAACAGTGGCGTAACTCAGTTAAACAAGAAAAAAACCAACAACCAAAAGTCTTAATGTTTACAATGAAATTAGAAGTAAACCTCTGGTTTTAGCATAATTCAATTCTAGTTTCCATCACAAAGGCAGTCATTGTATTCAGAATATTATACCACAGTGCTAATGTCATCAGCTTCATCTGGTTTCTTTTGCCTGCTTGGCAGGGATTTCAAGTACTCAAGGTGCCTCCTTGCATCCTCCTGATTCTGTCGGACGTAATAAACTACGTATGAGATCACCATGGTGAACCAGCCAAACATGGTGACCAGCATGGCATAATCAGTAGTCTTTTTAGGAAGATTGCAGAGGTCAGCATCATTGGCAGCATTGAGGAATGGTCTCCCTGCATGTTCATCCAGCACAGAAGTCTTGCAGATAACATTGTTGGCTGTCTCGTGGTTGGAGGCCATGCTCCGCAACACCTGCTGCAGTGTGCAGTCACAGTGCCAGGGATTGTTTGCAATTCTGGCTCTGGCCTTTAAGTTGTTGAAAGCATTTTTGTGCACGCTTTTAATTCGGTTGTCAGACAAATCCAGAGTCTGCAAGGTTTCTGCCACCCCTTTAAAGGCATGTTCATCTATAAACTCAATCCCATTTTTTGATAAATTGAGGACTCTCAGTTGGTGCAAGTCCTTAAAAATTTCATTGGGGATAGATGTTATCTGATTGGAGTCCAAATAAAGTAAGACTGTTTCTGGAGGAAGATCTCTGGGTATTTCCTTGAGGTTTGCATTGCTACAGCTGACGTTCAGACCTCCGGAGTGGGAACAGAGGCAGCCTTTTGGGCACATACTGGCAGAATGAAAGCACAGTATCATGAGGACAAAACTTTGTAAGAGCAGACACATGGAGAGGGAACGAGTTAACCACAGGTCTACCAAATGCATGCTGAGGTGTCAGCATAATCACACGACCATTTCTCATTCAGCCAACTGTGGTATGAAAAGGTTCGGCCAAGCTGAAACGTGGCTTCATTTTCTTCGGTGTGATTAGTAAAAACTGACTAGCATGTAGGCTTCCCCATGGTCAATACTCTTCTTAGAAGCATGCCTACAGAGAGGAAGGAAAAAATGTTCTTTATACCATAAACTCCAACCCTAACATTGCTTTCATAAAAAAAAAAAAAAAGAAAAAAAGAAACAAGAAATAAAAAGAAGTTGAAGTGAAATGCAACACTAAATAAATTATCTATTATCTTACGTAACTCCTATTAGCATTAATCTGAGTTTAGTGCATATATCCCTAGGACATTTTTAAAAAGATAGACTATGCTTACTACAAATTGCACAGGTTTGGTCTTTAATACTTATTAGAGAACGCACTGGTTTGCTTTTATCACATACTTTTCCGAAACAGCTATAAAACTAAATTGCATTTTCCCTTGCTGAAGTAGAACATCCATTAATAGGAGCCAAGAGTTGTATCTCCAGCAACAGTGACAGGTAAGTGAGGAATTTGTGGTGGTTAATGTGATCTTATCTCAAAAGAATTTATGCTATTATAAGTCCAAATCAAAATACTTCAACAAGGAAATATTTTTACTATATCAAGGAACAAAAATTAGGTAAACCAAACACTGCGGCAAGACACCACACATATCTATCATCTCCTTGTTTGTCTCCCTCTCCTTTTCTGCTTTAGAATGCTGGATTTCCTGCACTTAACAACAGTTTGTGAGACCCACATTCATAATTTCTACTTCTAGTTTTTTTGAAAAATTTATTTTCATTTAAAATAGAGAAAAAGAAACGGAATAATTGCCAAAAATTCACATACCCCACCTCCAAACCAAATAAAACTCACGCAAACCTATGTACAAGCCAAACACAAAAATACCTTATTTGTGGCACTTAATTTGCTAATAGGACATATGAAAAATATTGTTTCTGCTTCTCCCCTCTCAAGTTCACCTAAAAATAGTAAACATCCAGAAGCTTTTCCATTTTCTTCTTTAATTGGAACACAACTACAGAAGTCTGAAATGCTGACCTATATGGTTTCAAACACAACCTTTTCCCCCACCCCTATTAAGGTAAACTATGAATTTCTAACAACAGGTCCATTTGTTTTCATGGAGATGTCCTCTATCTCTCTAGCAGCTTGAATATTTGCAGCCCTTCAGGTTGTATTTACATATAAATGAATTATGTTTTTTTTCCAAATCCACACTATACTCCACTGAACAAGAAAATCCCTGCAGGGAGGGTACATGTGACTTTACATGAAAAAGAAGAAATTGCATTGCAATCATTTTTTGCTTGCAGAACTGACACACCAACTGCAGTTTCTAGCACATTGCAGTAATATGGATCAGATGTTTCATGCAGAATTTCAAACCCATCGCTCAAGTATTATTTAATCCTTTTTGCTAAGGCTTAGTATTCAGTAACCTCACAGGAAAAAAACCCAACAACTCAAACCCATCTTAATAGCATGTAGATTATGTGTGATTAACTCCATAGATCGGGAATGGCAAAGCTCAGCACATAAGCCCTGCAACTGCTGTAGAGAGTGGTGTATCACCAATAACCCTCAACTTACCTGTTGTTCAAGTCAGAGATTACTCAAGAACCTAAACAGAAAGTACAATTGAACTCCATAAAACTTCTACTCTAATACTAAAAAGATTTTGAGCAATTAGAAATTGTGAAGTTAACCCTGGAAACATAACACTAAGAACAGAAGTAAGCAGAGCAAGAAAAGCTCCCTTTGAGGAGAGACAGTAGGTAGCACCTCCCCAGTCAATGAAGTCCTTTGGTACCTCTGGGGAAGAAACAGGTTTTATGTGGGAGAACCTCATTGCACTAGGTGCAACCTTTTCCATTTCTCCCTTTGGCTCTTTGGTCACTGCAGTGCCTGGTCTTCAGATGAGACAGAAATCTGCTACACAAGGAGGTAAGTTCCAGAAGTTGTTTTTAGCCAGCCTGCCCAAAAGCACTAAGTACTTGCTAAAATGTGCAGCCCATTTAGAAGCTAAACTGCAGCTGGCAGCTGCTTCCCCTGGCATTCCAAGCTGGCAATCTTCTTCTTCCAGCAGCGGTTGTTGTGGTAGATGGCCTGTCCCCTGGAAAAAACAGCCACCTATTTTCTTTTCCCTTCATGTTTATGTGTCTCAGTACTGTACTGCACCAAATGAGTAGACGATCAGTCCAGCTCATCACCACAGAATGAGCATCATCTCATCACCTAATTACTCATATGCAGTGGTTTCCCACCAATGACACTGGAGCACTGCTGCAGGAATAGACTGGGGTGAAAGAATAAAGACCTGAAGTGGTCAAGTGCTTAATTTTGTAGAAGCATAAGAAAATCATACTGTTGTCACCAGTGGACAATTAAATATCATATTTGCTTCAGTACAGGCTGAAAAAAAATCCCTGCCAACATGGAATTAGGACATGGACCCTGCTCTGTCCTTCACAATGCAGCTACAGCACTGCAGATCATGGATCAAAGAGGGCCCAGGAACCAAAGACAGTGTAGAACATCTTCATTCCACTGAAGACAAATTAAACTATTTAATGCATTAATGTGTTTAGAGTGGAATAAGAAGGATCATTACAGACTAAGCAGGAAAATGCTTAATGAAGCAATGCCTCTTCGAAAGACACAACTAAGTAAATTGATATAGAGGGGGGAAAAAAACTCCCAGTGTTTTAAGTTGTTAGAGAAAACACAAATATAAACCCATAATGAACAACCCAGGAAAGAAAACTTAGCTGAACAAGAACAAAGATCAGCAAATTCTCAGTAAATTAACCAGAAGAAACCCAATGGGACTGAGCATCAGTCAGGGTAAACAGCTTTGTTTGCTTCCATAATCAGAATCCTAAGGGTATTTGAGGTTTGGGTTTCAACAAAAAACTTACAGCAAGAACTTTCTTTACTGCTTGTCACTGCAAGAAGAGAAAACTAGGGTCTCCACATTTCTAATGACGATTTTTGGCTTCTTGAACATCTATCTAATTTCCTCTGCTTGGAACACAGCAAACAAAGACATACATACCAGACAGAAACACAAAGGACTGCAGAGAAAGGGATGGAAGACACAGAATTAAAATAAATACATTAATTAATTATAAATCTACAAATAAAAAAAAATTAAAACAATTAAAAAGTGAATGAGTGAATGCAGGCACAGGGAAATGACAGTAATACCATGAGCACTGGTATAAATATAATATGGTATAAAACATCTTTTTGTGTACATTTCTAAAATACAAATACAAACATAGAAAACCTAACATAGAAGTAAAATATTGCAGGGCAACAAAATTGCAGACAGGAGATCGCACAGAAGAGCTCTTTACAATCTTGCAATTTAAACATGTTTTCAAGCTTTCCTCTTCTAATGCTCCCCAAAGACAATTCCCTCAGTACACATATCCAGGAGCATAAGAAAATGTACAAATCTGGAAATCCTATGGGGAAGCAGACCACTTTTAATACATAGTGAGATTTCTACTGAGCTCCAGGTGTCAGGTACCTGCAAACATTTGGGGCAAAAAAACGTGCAGAGTCTGTACTTTGGCATATGAATGCAATATTATTAAATCTCCTGTTTGACTAATTACTTTACCCTACAAGAAACTAGTGATGTAAAGAAGCATTAGTGCCTCCAACATGGAAAAAGGGCCCACAGACTTAGCCAAGTCATACAGAAAGGCTAGGACAGGACTGCCTGCAATATTAATTTATATTTTGTCTTCAGAGGAAGACACAGAATAGGAAATTCTATAATTATCACACAGAACAGCTTAAAAATTACAGAGACTTCCTGTTGTTTAGGACAATACTAAGACAACAAAAGATGTATTAAAAAAGAATCAACCACATACATATAGTTAAAGATGTCTGACTAGGGGAAGGGGTTTCTACTATGGGGTTTCTAGAGACTTTCAGAGTCCACATGGCATCTTTGGTCATTATGCAAGTACATTCAAGTACAAGCACACATGTGTGAGTCGTTCTTCACTGGCCCTTCCTCTGCACATCATCTGCCTTCATAAAAAGTGAGAGTGGAGCAGCTGCCAGAACCTTACACTTGAGGGCCAGCTGCTGCTCTAAGAGGACTTAAAAGCACAGATTAAAATCACCCTTAAGAGGTATGCCTTTATTATTTTGAACACATATACTCAACCCTCTCAGCATCAGGTGAAATCAGCAGAGCCATTTGTTGATGACACTCTTCCTGGAAATTTTTATCTTCCAGATGTGAGAGAGAGATTTACTCCCTATTAGTTCATCAGATGCCCTCTCATTGTGTATCTACGTTCCAGTAGGGTCCTTCAAAGATTACTTTTTAGCACAACAACTACTTGTAACAGTCAAATGTCTTTGTTCAAGTCATTCCAATATGACAAAACTTCTACTTGGAATTTCTCTTGAATTCTGACAGTTTCGGGTGAATTTTCAAACATTTCTGTGGAGGAGAGGTCATGAACCTCTCCTCCTGATGGTTTTTTGTAGGCATAGCTGATGTG
>VYZS01028945.1:47514-65090 GCA_013400695.1 Neodrepanis coruscans | reverse complement strand
GACTCACTCCCAACTCTGGGCCAACATGCACTGCTATCCGGTATCAGTACACCACTTCTATGCCACGCCATGAGCCTGTATCAGTTTTCCTGCAGACTGCCATCACCACTGGAACCCATCCCAGATCCTTGGGGAGATGCTCTCTGAGAAGAAGCTTCTCTTCCTCTCCCTCCACCTCAGGGAATAGTGAGTTTCCCTTACACTGCCTGTGGAAGGGTCCTGGACTGCCTCCACCAACTGTCATGGCTGCTGTTGTGGTGGCTGCAGGACCCCTCACTGAGTCACCAACTCCCCCTTTGTCTCTCAAGAGCTGCTGGTGCCTCCTTCTGGGCAGTTAGAACTGCCCCGAACAGGAAAGGTGTTCTCTGGGTATGAGTTCCTGTTATCCTCGAGTTGTTGCTTTTGTGTTCTGTGCTTTATCACACACACACACACAGACACACACACACATATATATACATGTATATATATATATATATATATGTATACATACTGATTTTATATATATCGTAATTGTTTAGCATACATTTTTAAAACTCTTCTTCTTGTCAAACCAGATTAAACAAAGGGTCTCATTTTTCTTTTTCTCTTTGGAGAGGAGGGGTGTGCTTCTGCAGCCCTTGACATGACAGAGAGGGGGGACGGGGAATCCCCTCACCCGCAAGCTCCAGCGCAGGCTCAGGTTGGGAACCTGTTTGGCAGGCTGGCAGCACTGGTGCTGCGGCTTGGCTGCTTGTTCCCTGCCCGCAGCAACCCATGGGGGGTCTGTGGCCAGACCAGGCTGGTCGTCCATGGATGTGGCGGTGGGATCGACATGGGGATGCTGCAGCCCGGCGACGCCACATGCTGTGGCTCACTGCCCTGGGCTGCCATGCAGCTCCCTTCTTCCTGACCGTGGCAGTGGCCACAGGCATCTGGTGCAGGCCTGCGGGGCTGAACTCTGGGTGGTACCATTAAACGAGGCTGGTCTGGGTCCTAGAAGTGGTGCACGGACTTGGGCTGCAGCCCCACCTGTGCCAGGGGACCGGGTGGCTACATGGAGGGGTCCAGCCCTGCAGTGGCAGTGCCACAGTTCCAGGGAGTGCAGATGGTGTGAAGCTGGGCATGTTGGTGGGGCACCCACGCCATGCTGCTGACACAGGAGATTTCTCACTGGCAGGAGCAAGGCCAAAGCAAGGCAGAGCTGGGGTAGGACGGCTTGGTTGATGGCAACTGAAATGACACACCACCACGCCTCTGGTGCATTTTGATGGACAGTGGACAGGCGCGAGAGGCTAAGGAATCTCTTACTCAGCTGGCAATTACAGTAACAACAACCTCTATCTGTCTTTAAATTTTGTAATCTATGATATGTTTAAGGGTTACAAGATAAAAACAAACAAACAAGACCCAGTAACTATGTGTTCAGAAAATAACTCTATTTTTGAGAACACAATCAATGTAAGTAGGTGATAGATCCATTTGGTGTCAAATATGTCAATTAAATGCATGAAGAGCTGTAAAATCAGCTGTCAAAATCTAATCAAAAGATTGCCATCCTTGCAAGTACCAGGAAGATACGTAGTATACAGCTTGTACTAGTACTAATTAATATATGCTGTGGTCCAAGCTGTTATCTTCATAATACTTTGAATTATTAGAATGTCTCTTAAATTCTGAGCAAATAACTGAAATTAAATCAGCTAACTTAGTTCTTTTTCTGTTCAAAAATTATAAGTAAAGCTGTAGCTTGCCTGTTTTTATTTCTTCATACTGATTACATGTCATTGTTATACATTAGATTTTGCACTCATTTTTCTTTCTCAGTGATGCCCTTTACTTTTCTACAGCAGGAGCACATGAATTATTTGTGACTCACTCTTTGGGCTGTGGAACATATAGATGTTAATAGTCTCCAACGGAGAGTGTGTCCATTTCTGCAGAGGAGAAAGTTCTGGAGGAACTGCTGGGGCTTGTGCCACTGGCAGCATGATCTTTAAAGCTTCAAATGGAGCAGGGTGCTAATTTACCAGATGGATTGGCTGGTACCTATCTTACCCTTTCCCTCATATGTTCACTACAGGCTGTTCTCCATACCTCATGGTGCAAGGGATGTCATCCTTCTGGGCTACCTCTGCAAACCCACTGCATCCAGATTATATGGATATGGGGACACCACATATGAGGAATGTTAAAATATTGCCTGTTGCTTTTTGCTCAAGTAGAGCACGTTGTTTTCCTTTGGATTCTCACATCACAAGAGCTGTATTTCCATATGACAGTCAGAGATGAAAAAGTGCTTGGAGCTCTTCTGGCTGAGGAAGAAAAGAATTCTGTACCATACCTTCAGTGAATATTTTAGCATTATCTGGCTTTGCAAGGAGCAAAGTACTTTTGCATACCTGATACCTCTAAGGAATTTCACTCACTTTATATTCCACATGCTATTAACTATATGCATCACATATATTGATTGTGATATGTCACATCATCACAATATTTTGATTCTGATATGTCTGTATCCTACAGATATGGCACACCTGTGTTACAATATCTTTATCACTCATTAATTAAATATGATTCTGGAATGCTGTTTATGCAAAAGAAAGTTACCTACTCTGGTTTTGGTACCTAGGTGATAATAAATACATAAGTACATAAGTACATAAGTAGTATGCAGTCTGACATATGGCTGTACTGTCATACTTGGAGTCTTATTCCTTCATGGGCTGAGCAATTTAGTAATTCAGATTCATTAATAAAATGTTGACACAAAAATCAGATACTCCTACACAACAGATATATCAGATGCTTCATTTCTTACTATTTCCACCAGCAATTCTGCTCACCACCCTTCCCACAAGCTGTCATTTCTGATGGCACAGTCAGCTCTTTGCATAAAGATATATTGAATAACATAACCCCCCTGAATGTCTGCTGTCCCAAAGAACAGGTTTCCTTTACGACATGAGAATCTCTTAAGTACCTGACACCTCAAATGTCCTCTGACATGACACTTGTGAATATTGCATGTTTTGCTGCATGATTTTACATTTCAAGAACAATCTTATTTCCTGATTTCTTTGGTATATAAACATGGAGGTGGTGAATATAGAATACATCAAAATCATTTGTCGATACCAGTATATATTAATATTAAAACTATTTACATATTTTAATCATAGAAATATGTTTAAATGTAACAGTTACCTGTTAGAGGCTAAACAACTTCCTCATTGAACTCAAAAATGCAAGCTCCAAATACTATTTAAAACAAATTGTAATGATTTCATCATAGCTATCTAAATCTAAAGATTCTTCAAACATCAAGACAAGAGTTGCTTGGATTAGTTTAAAGCTGAATTTCATCTCTTGTTGAACATGTTGTTCATGTTGAACATGTTGAACATGTAGCTTCTTGTTGAAGCTAAAAGCAGAATAAACTTATTTTACAGATATTCAGTGAAAATTCTAGCATGAGAAAATGAAATAAATATGATCAGAGATTTTGTGTCACAGGTATTGATTAGACTAACCATTAGCAAGCTAAGGATCTTACTTAAAATTTCTGAGACAATAAAGAATGGCATCAATTTAATTTCAAGTGAAGCCAAGCACAAAAGAGGTATACTTTAACCTCAGAATTGCGGCAGAAAGGCCCTGTTGGCAGTGCTGCTGGATGAGAGTCTGAGCTGGGAATGTGCATGCATTCATGGTCCAGAAAGACAATCACATCCTCAGCTGTATCAAAAGCAGCATGGCGAGCAGGTTGAGGGCTGTCCTTCTACTCTGCTCTGGTGAGACCTCACCTGCAGTACTGCATCCAGCTCTGGGGTCCTCAGCACACGAAGGACATCAACACATTGTAACAAGTCCAGAGGAGGGACATCAAGATGATTTGAGGGATGGAGCATCTCTCCTGTGAGGAAAGGCTGAGAAAATTGGGATTGTTCAGCCTGGAGAAGGCTTAAGGATGACCTAATTATGGCCTTCTAGTGCCTGAAGGGAGCCTACAAGAAAGATGGAGAGAAACATTTTGCAAGGGCATGTAGTGAAAGGACAAGGGGGAATCCCTTCAGACAGAAAGAGGGTGTTTTAAGATTAGGTGTTAAAGAAGAAATTCTTTACTGTGAGGGTGGTGAGGCACTGGAACAGGTTTCCCAGAAAAGTTATGAATGCCCCATCCCTGGAAATATTAGGGTCAGTTTGCATGAACTCTGAGCAACCTGGTCTAGTGAAAGATATCCCTGTTCACAGAAGGGGGTTCAAACTAAGTTTTCTTTAGGGTCCCTTCCAACTCAAAATGTATGATTCTATGAAGTATGGAGGCACTTCTGTTCTGGAAAAAAACCAAACACATATTTTGATTCTCAACAGTATTGTTCTGATAATACAGATAAAAACTTTGTAGAAGCTTTATTTTAGTCAGAATATATAATATGTTTTCTTTTTAGTAGTCCTTGAATGCTTTAAGTCATATAATAGTTAAGAATATCAGTAGGTTGAAAAGCATAAGAGTAAAAATCTTCATACGGATAAATATTTATGGGTGAATAAAAGACAAGAAACAGAGCAGGAGTAAATGGACATTTTTTGCCATGGAAAGAAATCACAAATTTTTTGAGGGACCTGGATGGGAACTCATGTTGTTCAATAAATTTATAAACAAGATGGAGAAGGGCACAAAGCACAGGGACAAAGGCTGAAGGCTGACTGTAAGGAACTGTAGGAGGACCTCACAAGACTGGAAAAAAAATATGTGACAAAATTCAGTGCAGACAAATGTAAAATGATATACTAATTTCATATATAAAATTATGGTTGCTTGCATTCACTATCACCCTTCAGCAGGTTATCTCTCAGAATGCTGTTAACAGCATGAATTATGATTGATTAGACAGAAAGTGCCATGAAAACATCAGTTCAGTGCCTGGTAGTTGTCAGAAAAGTGAAGGAAATACCAGAAAAAAATAATAGAGAGCGAACCAGAAAGCATTAATGTGCCACCGGTATAAATTCATGGTTAGCTTAGCTTACATCTTGAAATGTTTTATTGTGTACCTGTACTCTTTTAGAAACCCATTATTAGAAGGCAATGTAACAATATATCATACAAAGTCAGTGAATCCTTTCTAATTCAAAACCACGAGGAGGGGTCACCTGCCCTGATGACCAGCTGCAGTCTACACACTTCTCTGAGTGTCTGCTCTTTTTTGTCTCTGGCTCAGCCTTAAGGGCATCACAACTGACCTGAGCTCTCAAAGGGCAACTTCCTCTTTACAGAGGCTTTGAGTGTGAAACCGACAGGAGTTCCATGCAGGCAACCTTTCTTTCTGCTGCTCAGTCACAGTCTGTATAAAAAATAAATAAACACAAGGTGTTTATGATGAAACACAGCTATTAAGACATATTTAGTATCTGTCACACTTGAAATGAGCCATAAATCAGAAAAGTCAGGAAGGAAAATTTGATGTAATTTTTGGAACTGATAGGAGGAGGACATATTATTTTCAAGGGCTGACAAAGATTTTACACTATTAGGAGCTGTTGACATTTTATTCTGTATTTTTATGTATATAGTCAAAAAGTGTATATGGGTAAAATGAGAGGAACTAGAACATTCATAGATCTAGAACACAGGCTAGCCCAATCACATCTACGGTTAAAACATAAAAAAAAAAAAAAAAAGGAAGAAGAAAGAACATGACTCCATGTACAACTCCATGTACCTCCATGTACCTGCCCTAGTGACAAACTTTATGCTTCAATAATATTTTTGTATGAACTTTGCCTATTTAGTGTTGAACTCATGGGCACAGTAGTATAAAGGCTTTTCAAGGTTGTTACTATTAACAGACATTTCAAAATTGGAAAAAAAATTATATACGCTGACTTCTGACAGGAAAAAATCTTAAGGGTCTATTAAATTAGTAGATCTTAGCCTAGATCTTGCTGCCTGAATTATTCACAGACTAGAGAGACATTACATCCTGTCATAGATGTGTTGGAATTTGAACTGTGTATGTTTCTTTATTGGGACTCTTCTACAGATTGTTTTTTGACCTGCTTTGATGGGTACAATAACACAGAAGTCATCACTGTTTGTATACCAGAAGCTTGTGGAGTGTTCCTAGGTAGGGAGATAAAAGCTTCTTTTATTTAATATCTATATGATACATTATATTAAGCTCTACTTCCTTCTATCTGCTTCTTCACCAAGTCTAATTCTTATCTTAGTTGCACAGGTAAACCTTAGGACTAATCACACTAAATATATTAGAATTTCTAAGCATTTATGTCAGTGGAAGGAAAAAGAATTTTGTTCCTACTTTTCTGATCATTGGCACTAATAAACATAATGACTTCTGTGATGATGTAATATTCTGTCATGTCAATGAAATTACTATTTATGGTACATTAAGAATAGTTTCCTTCTAGAATAGACAGAGGATAAAATTGCATACACAATTGTTCACTTTTCTAGATCAAAGAACTCTGCCATTTTTCTTCATGTAACATGAGGGTCTCCTTCCCCGTCTCTTTTCTCACAACCCAAATGACTGTCTTTGAGTCACTTGTGTCTGACAAAGAGGTATAAAATGTGATTATGCAACCTCAAATAATAATGGCTACTGAGACAAATCAGTGCCAAATGTACCACTTTTATGTACAAATATTAAAAATTTCTCTCCTCCTTTCTTTTCCACTCTCTGTGACCCAAGGTATAGGTATATTATGATACATTTTATGAAGAGTTTTCCTTGATAGACTAACTTATTTTGCAGTAATTTACAACATTTCCATAAAAAAAACCCAACCCTATTCTGAGGTGCTACAGTTTAAGAATCAAAGCTGAAAAAAAATCTGTTTATAAATAGGTATGAAAGTTAATATTTGGCCTTTTTAAGAAGGAGGTGAACCTGCAGGTCTCTGTTTGTAAATGTCTAATACATTTGCATAACTGTTTCAAAATGTTCAATGTTAATGGAACTTCAACTATCAAGGGCAAGTGTCTGAAAATACATTTTTCTTCCAAGATGTAAAAAGATAATCTATGTATTTGACAATTAATTTTTGCACTGTATCAGACATTTCACAGGTTGGAAAGAAAAGACTCAAAAAAACAAACCAAAAAAACCCAATAAAGTCTAATTAAGTTTAAGACTAAGACTTCTCTATAGAAGTTTCAAATGAACTTTAATCAAAGTATGAAAAGTAAAAAGAGACAAAGCCTTGATCTGTGCAATCCTACAACAAATAGTATCCCTATGGCAGGGTGGTTTTTCTCCTCTCTGTGGAAGAAAAATAACTTTCTTCATTCTTAATTGGGAATATGGATAGACAGCATGCAGAACATATTACATATTATCACTAAAGCCATGCTAACTATGAAATGTGTTGGGTTTGTATGAAAGTTGGGAAGGGAATATTTATGATAATATCTGCCCTGTTAGTTCTGTACAGTTTGTATAGTACTAACACACAGAGAATCACAGAATCAGTTAGGTTGGAAAAGATCTCTGAGATAATCAAGTCAAACCTTAAATGTAGCTATAAGTCACTGTCCGCTTATATTAAGAAAAAATTGCAAAAATTATACCACCTGTACTTCTTACAGGAATATGAAGAATTATTTACAGAAATATAACTCCTTATAGAGATTTCCAAGCAAAGGTGCATGCAAGAATACCCTATTTCTCCTGGTTAATATAGTTTCTGGTGGGTTTGAGAGAATGTCACTGTGGCACAAGACCAGAGACCAAATAGGACAAAATCAGTTATCTTGATGACTTATCGTAGAGGTGAGGTTTGCCTTTAATAGAAATAGTTTTGAAGTTACTATAATTAGAATAGAAACAAAAATAATAATAACAATAATAACAATAACAATAATAATAATAATAATAGAAGAATAGATAAACTTCAAATAGCTTTTCTAATAGATTCAAATTTGTTCTAGCTAGCAATCTCTTCTTAACTTTAGCTGACATCATTTCTTATTTCTTCTTATTTCTTCTACCTCATAGCAGTAAAGATCTTACAGTCTCATAATGGTGATGACAAAATGACAATATGTGTTTTCTGTATCTCATATCAATCTTTCTAGAGAGTAACTGGAATTTCTACTGCAAGCTGATCATGTCCTGAATGGACCTTTTATGTGAAATGGGAATATTTAAGGCTTTTTCATTTTATGTAAGCTGCTTTGGTGTTCATTTTTTCTTCAATGACTCCAACATTAAATTAATGTGTAGATTGGCTGATCATTCTGCAGGACAGAATAAGATCACCTGCCACTTCTGACTATTCCAATTAGGTGATTGTGCTAAATTTCACAGCCCTTGTCATAGTCGGAGGATGTGTGAATATGGTGGAGAGCCCTGTCTTTTACAGAGAAAACAAACACGTTAGATAGTTAAGACTCTGCAGACTTATGTGTTTTGTTGTTTTTTCTCAGCAGTCAAGTGTTTCTCCCAAGAAACTTTGAAAAAGGCCAACTAAAGTTTTCTGAAAGCACGTGAATTATATCAACTTGCAAAAAGGTAATGGCATGGTGCAGTGTTGCCACCTGTTGTCTCCCACCCCTGCCTTTCTTTCCCAAAGGCACTGCAGTCAGGCACTCAAGGTACCTGGGATGGGACAATGCTCTCAGCAGCAACTTACTTGGCACTTACACACTGTAGTGGAGATGAGATGAGTATCCTCATGAGATAGCAAAAACTCATAAACTCACTGTAGGTGGAAGAAAGTTTGTTACAGTGCCAGTCTTCAGCACAAGTGTAGATATTGCAGTACCTGCAACACTGACATAAAAAAAAATCAGGATCTCATCATCTCATTTTTCACACAGTAAACAAAAGTACACTTAATGCTAAATCTAGGCTTCCTTCCCAGGTCCTCAGTTCAAACACACCTGAGAATGGCATTTTCTTTCCCTTGAAACATTTCAAATACCTTGGTCCAGGATGCTGCTTAGCCCTGAATACAAATCAAGTCTGAATATGAAACAAAATGGAAGTTTGTGACTCTACAAAACAAGTTTGCTCTCAAAACAAATAATATAAACTAAAAGAGGTGCAAATTACATGACTTTGAAGTATAGCATTCCAAAAGCCAGCCAGCAGAACAAGATGGGGTCAGATGCCTTTAGTGTCAAGAAATATGATATATCTGAATGGCTGTTAAATATTAGTAGTGAGTTAAAAACATGTAAAGACATAGAGTCCACTACAAAGCCATAGTGCAACAAGACTTTGTTGAGTTTTTTTTTTTCTTTAAAAATTAAGTGACAATAGATAGAGAGAAGGTTTTTTTGTTATGTTTTGGTTTAAATATAATTTTATTTTATCTAAAGGAATTTTTGTCATTTCTGAACAGAAAAAAACCCTGTTAATTCTTTGAAATTCTCATAAAATAAAAATCAAAAGAAAGAAAAACTGGTGTTTTTCTCTTTAACAAAATATTTCACTGTAATCAAACTGAAAAAAACCCCTAAAATCCTACATTAGACAACTTAGAGTAAAGCACAAAGAGTGCTTTACTTCAGCAAATGAAATGTGCTATTACATAAAGTAATTTCAAAATGAAACTAAGAATTATTTTTAATCTAAAAACATGCAAATTGGACTATTCTTAATTTATTAATATTCTTAGTTTAGTAATAGTTTCACTATGATTTTCAGAACTGCCTTTTAGTTTTTATCAAAGTTTATATCTTATCACATAAACATAGGAGCACATTTTTATCAGGTCTAAATGTATGAAAATATGCAACCTTTCAAGTGTATCTCTAGGCTAAAGTCAGCTCTTATACAATACGTTATAATAAACCTTATGTGGCTGTTATTTTATGGCTTCCCATGGGGATGTGTTTTTCTTTTTAAAACAACTTCAGTCTTTTATTTGAAGTTCCTTAGGGAAAGTGATGCAGTAATCAAAATGTGGTAACAGTGACTTTCCTCTTAGGGTTTGGCAAAAAAAATAAGGTAAGATTTTGTAGTAGCTGAATACAGTGTTGGTTTTAGATACTGGAGAAAAATAATAGTCTAACATAGGTGAAAAGCAGACTAAGCAAAGGATTCAATAAGACAAAAAAATCTCAAGTTGCACGTGTGATTATAATAGTGTTATGGGTTAAACAGGGAAAGGGGGAAGGGGAATGTCTTTTAACACTTTTTTTCTTTTCCTGAGAGAGGGGAGCAAGTGAAATGGCTGGGTCCTGGCACCTTGTGGCCCGGCCCACGGTTCCTGACCCAGCCCGGCCCAAGCTGGGCCATGGCCAGGAGCGGCAGCACCGCCGTGCTGGCCCGTGACTCAGGTCTGGGTTGTCCCCCGTGTCTTGCAGTGCAGCAGGCACAACAGCAGAGAGGGACTGTGAGAGCAGAGCACGGTGGGGGAGATGATGCCTCTCCTGCATAATCCCCATGGCCCTGCCAGTCGTAGAACACAGTGGATGGAGATGGCGCCGCTCCCGCCAGCATCGCCCACAACCCTGCTGGGCACAGAGAGCGGTGGGGCCGGTGCGGAGCCAGCTAACCTGGCCTGGCCTGGCCCGGCCCCGCCTCACTGTTGTGATTGAGCCGGGGGCCAGGAAGAGTAGCGCTAGACCGTGCTCACTGCCGTGACTGAGCCAGAGCCGGGAGTGGCGCCGCTGTGCTAGCCCACAGCTCCTGTGGCTCCTCTCCCAATCTGCAAGTGCCACTCCAGTGTCTTCCTGCCCACTCCATGCTACCGCTGTGGTGGGCGCAGTGTGGCTCAGGGTGTGTGCGGAGTCTCTCACTGCTGCAGCAGCGTGGGGCACCAGTGGCGTGGGCAGAGCCAGCGCTGCCTTGGTGGCGTGGCAAACGGGGGCTGTAGACATAGCCGATGTGCTTGTGCTAGAAGAAAAAGTTCTCTAAGTTAAATGTCAATGAGCCCAAAGAATGGCTTAGGCCTCATGCTTCAAGAAGCCTAGAATAACGCCTTCCTTTGTATTTTGACAACCACAAATGATAAATATTATTTGTTTGTTTTTAAGACTAGTAGTATGCCAACCAATCACATAAACTGTAGGGGCGCATGATTGAAACCTCTTAACCAATGATTCTGTAAGATTCATCGCATGATCACACAAGAAACATATAAAAATTTGTGTATGATGCAATAAACTATTCCTTGCTTGCAACGTGACTGAGGCCTGTGTCAGTATGCATGTTAGCTTGGGATTGTGCCAATGCAGCCATAGGGGGCAGCCAGCGCCCATGTGGTGGACGCAGCAGCAGCGGCTGTTGCACAGAGTGGGGGCAGCCCCGGGCCAGAGCCATGGTGCAGGGTGGGTCTGGGGCTATTGGTACAGCAGCTGCTCCAGCTGCCCCACACCCAGGCCCCTGCAGTGCTGGCAGGGAGGTAGCGGGCACTGCCCCGAGCAGTTTTAGCAGCAAATGCCAACATGTTTGACTCATAGTGAGGTCCAAAGAATGGGCGGTGCTTAGTGCCATGTGACACCAAACCAGTTTGCCAACCAGTTGGGGAGCAGCACGCACCAGAAAGGAAGAATGAGAAAAGACGACAATAGACACACTATAAAATCAGCAGAAATGGAAGTCGGCTTTCTCTCTCAGCTCTCTTGGCACAGGCAGCAGTGCAGCATCACTACAACTCAAGCAGAGGACCACACGGCTTCACAAAGCAGCAACAGCAGTGTGGTATCTTTTCCCCCTCTGGATCCCTCGGGGTTTCCTTTCACTCTCAATTTTCCAGCAGCTTTGGTGTGGGACCCTGCCACATCACCTTCCGAGCTCTGCCCACATGGCAGCACTCCTTCCTCTTCCTCCACAGTCCAGCAGCCAGCCCAAAGCAGCAAAGGGGTTATTTCTTTTGTGGTTATTATTTTTGGATTATTGTTTTATTACTGGTTCATGTGTATAGTGGTTTCCACATTTTATATTCCATATATTTTATAAACTACTGTGTTATTGTCTTCTCTATTACGTCTCTTGTTTTTTAGTAACACCACCTACTGTTCAAACCAGGACAAACATGTTGGACTAAAATGTTCTGATGTACACGGAAGGCTTCTGTAAAATTCAGATCACTTAAGATCAAGTTATTCTATACTTGCAGAAAAGAATACTTTTAAGTGAGATCAGAGAGTAAACCATGCAACGGAGTGTATCATATTGGACTCTCTTGTCTTGTACTTTGATTGTGTTCACAGCCTTTTTCCAGTTATAGAGCTTTCTGTATCTTTAGGGAAAAATCAACTGGACTGGACTACACTGGCAACAAGTCCAGAGAGGCAGAATGTAATTTCCCTAATTGTAAATGGAAAGCCAGGTGGGGTCATTTACACTCTGAGGCCAGTCAGAGCTGATAGATGAGTGTGGGTCACTTCTCATGGGGCAATAAATTGAGTGGAGATAGGGGATTTTTGGTATTGTAGTGTTTTGAAGTGCCAGGAGATTGATATGATATGATATTGATATTTGATATGTTGGCAAAATGGAAATTCTAGGCTGCTCTCCAAATGTTGTTTCTAATTACTTGAAATTTGGTTTTCATTGCTTTCACCATCATCCTGGCGGGGTTTTGATGGTTGTTTCAACATTTTGAGTATACTTTTTAAGAACAAAGTATTTTGAAGTTGTCTCTACATTGTACACTGAATGTCTTGATTTTATTTGATGTCTCACTTTCTGCTCTGGGGTTTTGACTGCAGAACACAGAAGCTCCCGAGAACTCCTTCTAACTCTGGTGTATTGATCAAAATATATCTTTTCAGAGAACTTGGACATAAAATGCTGTTTGGACACCAAAACTGCCATGGTTTCATTAACACACTTCTCTTTCTCACTAAATTGAAGTGAGAATGTGTTTTTCAACATGGACATAAGTCAAGGAGTTTTTACATTTGAATTGCACTACAGTCTAAATACATAATAGAATCATCGAATCCCCATGGTCGGAAGAGACCTTTAAGATCATCAAGTCCAATATTCAACCCAGCACTATCACTGTAACTCCTAAAACACTAAACATCACCCAGCACCAGATCCAGACAGCTCTGAAACATCACTGGGAATGGTGACTCCACCACCTCCCTGAGCAACCTATTCCAACACCTGATCAACCTACCAGTGAATTTTGTTTTCTTTTCCTAATGTCTAATTGAAACCTCTCAATGTAAAATTGCCCTCTCTCAGCTTAAGGACATAAATAGTTGTGGTTTGGTTTTTTTCCTTTTATTCATTCTGCATCAAAGAGCCTGTCATAATACCTTTCTCTATTTTTTTGGGTTACAGTTGTGTTTTTTTTTTTAAAAAAAAGGTCTGACTTTGGGAAAAACTGTTGAGAACATAAGGGAAAGACAGTGTAGTAGAACAGGCAGAAGAGGAAGAAGGAGAGTTGCAGAAAAGATCTGGGAAATTGCATTTTTAACAGATTGTTGAGAGAAGTAGCAAAGAGAGTCAAGCCTCAGAGAACCGAGAAGATCTAAGTTTATGTAGAATTTTCTGCAAACCAGAAAATCATTGAGCTCAGATAAAAAAAGCCTGAAAATAAAAATTTGTTTAGCACAATAGGACACAGGCATAGCAACACACATTTTGTCCTTCATCATCTGTTGTCTGTCATAGTTATTTTGACTATGTCTGTTTGGAAATAGTAGCAATAGTTAACAGTTTCATATTTCATTCTAATAAAATTTGGCTTTTTGAATGTAAAAAAATCTATTTGTTTGTTTGTTTGTTTTAATTTCATTAGAACAAGGCTTTAATCCAAAAAGTCTGCTAGTCTACTGGAGTTCTCTCATAAAAGAAAGTATGAAGAATGATTTGTCATATGCCATGAAAAAAACTGAGCTTCCTTTTCCTCTACTATCTTTAGATTCAAAATGTGTGTATTTCTGAGTCGATTTTGCTATATTTTCATGATAGTAACTTTACTCGAGGGTTTTTCTTGCATTGCTTTTTCACTATCTCTGCTGTTTAACCTGAAACTCCATTCAGCAGTCAAAGCCAGAATTTCTCATCTTTAAAAACAAGGCTACTGCTTCAAAAATTTTCTATGCTTCCCGTTTTGTTCAGAAATTAAACACGTGTCCAAGACATTCTGATGATCTCAGTGCAGGCATCCGTCTTCTATAAAACTCATCTTGCTCTGGTTTTGCTCCTCAGGATACCACCATGATTAAGAGTGTGTTCAGATGTCCAGACAGCAGCCTAGATGACATGAAAAGTCTCCAGATTGTGAGGGGTACCTTTAGATCAAAAACTGCTACCCTTGCTGCTCCACAAATTCTATAACAGAACAACAAACGTTTTGACACTGATATGAATTAATTGCCTATGCACTTCTAACCTAGCTGTCACTTCAAAATGCTAGATATGTAAGGTAGGAGACCTCAGGAAAACTAGATCTCCATAATCTACTGGTATTTGTTATCATAGTTTGGATTATTTTCTCTTAACAAAGACAAATTCAAATATATTTGTGTTGCCTCCAAGGTGAAGCAATTTTGCCATGTACCATTATAAATAGTTGGCAGGGGACAGAGGGAAACAACTAGTGGCTACTTTTAATGCAGATCAAGAGCTCCAAATTTAAGCTTAATATCACTTTATTTTTGATTCTTGTTACAGTATCAGACTTAATTTACTATTTACTTTTGCTCTGGTGGCATTCTACAATTCAAAGCAGCAACACTGACGTCTGGTGGTCTTGAAGTACTCCTTGTGCAGCTGAAAGTTAACTCGATCATTCCAGAACTGTCCTAAGCACCAGACAGGATGCTTTGTATTCATTGTAACAGGAAATTACCTTACTTGGTGGGATTCAATCAGAACACATAAAGTTTGTCCATCTCTGCATTAAATTCCTAGGAAGCAATTGTAAGGGAAAAGTGCTTGCCCTTTGAGTGGAATATGTTACATATAATTCTGGATCTTGCTAGTTCCATGCACTGGACTTGGCAAAGCACACATTGAACAAACAAGGCTGTTAGCCAAAATGTGCTTCAGTAAGCAATATTCTCTATTCTTTTTCTGATGTAAATTGTGATTTGTGTATGATCTACTTTTCCCCTGACCTTCATGTATTGCTTATCTATTTTAAAACATAAGCTGTTTTAGCCAGGCTCTATGTGTTTCTCTATGCATGGCCAGCAATGAATGCATTATAGATGCAAGGACTTTACAAATGCCAGATGATATCTTTAGCTTTCATTTCTGTTAATACTTTTTTCTTGCTGATGATAGCAATGTCAAAACTCTAATGGGAATTGAAAGAAGAAATTTTTTCCCCTGGTTTTTTTTTTTTTTTTTTTGGTTTGTGTTTGGGGATGCATTTTTTTCTGTGTTTTCTTGTGGGATTTTTGAGATTTTTGTTTTGCTTTCAGTGAAAAGCTTGAACAGAATCATGTTTTTGGCAAGGTGTTTCCTTTACCAGTTTAGTATATGTGTGTGAACATGTCCAGGGTGGCTTCACAGTATTGTAAAAATACTTCTAATAAAAATAAAAAAAAATCACTGATCTCTACAGAAGATAACTTTTTCCTCTCATAACAGGCAATTTCAAAAGAGTATATTCAGAAGTAGAGTTGATACTTTTGCAGACTGTTACTGAAAGTCCACTGAAAAGCTTCAGAAAGGCTTTTGGGTTTGGTTGCTGACAGATCAGATAATTCAACACTTCTCTTTTAGCTAATCTGTTATCCATTTTTCACATGTAGTGTAAAAAGCACCCTTTAAAAACAATGCTTCTATCACTTCCCGTTGTTCATGTCAGCATTCAAAAGGATGGATAAATGTTACAGAGTATTACAGATATGTCATTTCTTAGCATTTAATGTGAAAGAATTGTATATCCTATACTATTTATAGTCAAATACTTTAGAAGGAAAGTAAAGTATTATTCACCAAAGAAAAAGACCTACTTCTTATCAATTTCATAACCTCATAACATCAGATGTATTTCTGCAAAAATGATACCTTGTGTCACCTGCTGAATTGGATTTGTCAGGTGTTGGACTAAGCCAGGTATATCATCCACAACATCATATACATCATTTTTAGTAGCAAATAACTCTCCTACTGAATTGAATATATCTTTAGTTTAAGAAGACCCACAATAATTGATTGTATTTCCATTCACATGTTGGATATAGATTTGGCTGTGTTTGCTAAAGATATATATCCCTGATAAATTAAATGCTTGATACACATCTGATGTAACATTTCCTGAAATATCCATGTTATGAACAGGACTGATTTTATGAGAGCTGAATTGCATGTATCAACTTACTACGGCATTCAGATACACTTTTTAGGAGATACCAAACATGTGAATGTGGTGAAAAAGTTTAGGTCAGCAACAGCTTTTCAGCAAGAACTATTAGTCATAACTGACAATGTGTTTCAGACATACAACAATTTGGCAGGAGGTTCAGGTGTGCAAAGAAGAAGATTCAACACCAAAAGAAAAAAAAAAAGGCAGCGTAGAAGATGGTCAATTCTTTTTCATGTGTGAAGGTCTTACTTGCTTTTGTCTGGATTTGTGACAAAAGACTCCTCCATTTTTATTGAGCCTGACTATACCTTAAATTTTGATGTTTTCTTTATGATTGTGTAGAAATATTGTTGGAAAACAGGTTCAGGTGGAGGCAACAAACAGGGAGGGATAGTACATCTCCAGATGAATACAGCTGGTATGCTAGGAGGCTTATGAATACAAACTGTGGTAAGTGAAAAAGGAAAGTTAAGGTGACTGTTTGTATGGAGTGATATGCATGTGGTAGCCTTTACCAGAAATCAATTACATGTTATGTTTCCAGGGTGAGTATCTAGCAAATGTTTAAGAAGCAATAATAATAATTTGCATTTTCTTGAAGAAAAAACAAACCTGCCCATTATCACTGCCTAGCACAGGACATACAACACAAATTGCATGAGATACGAATGCTGAATAAAGACACCCTCAATTTGTACCCTGGACATACAGAAGTTCAACTATTACTGAAAATCTTTTGTTCTCTTTTATCCATCTCTAAGAATGGCAGGCTGGAAGACCAATAACTCAGCTGTGCATGAACTAAACCAATTCATCTGTCGCTATTTTTCTCCTATTCTGATTAGGATATGGAAGCATTAAACACACATGGAAGCATAAACCTGTGAGTTTTGACTCCTCCAGGGTTTTTCGGGAGGTAATTGATATTTAAGGTAATTTTGGAATGGTGGCAGAACTCAGATTAAGATGTTACTAATATGTTTTTCACAAGAATTATAGGCCTTCAAATTCTCACCTGTTTAATTTTATTTATTTATTACTGTATAAAGGACAAAGAAAAAACCTATAGTATTAATAGTCTATAATGTCTTCTTCATGCACAATGAAGTCCCACTGTTTCATCATCTATCCTCTTCTTTTATCTACAGGCTTTCATTTATATTTCATTCCCCATACCAATGTAACTGCATATGGCAAAATAATAGACTTCTCAATGAGGTATCAAAGTTCTAGAAATAAAAGAATACTTTTTATTGATTCACTGTGAATTTATTCATATGGAAAATGTATGGATATTTTTCTAGAAGGCATTCAATGTAAACTTTTTTTCATAA
>VYZS01028945.1:0-37360 GCA_013400695.1 Neodrepanis coruscans | reverse complement strand
GATTTTGTTTAGGGGAATTTTGGAAGTGAAATATTTAGCCAAATTCCAACCTTTCTTAATGCTTCTCCAAGGTGTTAGAGGTGTTGTAAATAGAATAGTCAGCAGAATTGTTCTATTTTTCCCCTCAAAAATTACATTCAGAAAAATAAAAAAATATCATGAAGTATTTAGGCTCCTTCAACTAAATACAAAAATACAAGGCAGGTGAGTAAAAAAAAAACAGAAGTATGGTAATGGACAGTACCCTGATCAAAGGATGGGTTATTTTGCTAATCTATTCATCTTCATCAGCACAAAAGTCATATTAAGTCATAAATTGAGTAGAAGATGAAACACTTGTATTAAGTTTTTGCTTTGGAGCATTTTGAGTGCATAAAAGTGCCCTTAAAAATCATATTATGTAGTCTGTCTCCTCCCTACTTTGCAGCCTTATAACATCAGGGCAGTAAAGAAGTGTCAGTATAACTAAACATGAACTGACCTCTGCAGTATTGGGTTTTGACATTGCTGTTGATTGACTTGTTGCTCTTGACGATCAACCCTGTTGGTGTAGTTTCTTTGCTGTGCATATTTGCCCTCCTTGTATTCTAATTCAAGGAACTCCCATGTCAATAAGTATTTGCTGCCATACTTACCAGTTTATGATCAACTTATAAATAAACAGGGGAAATCCCTAAACTCTTTGGTTATAGACGGGCTGAAACCTAAACTGAACTCTAAGTACACATTTTGCCTGCCGGAGCTTGTTGCCAGTTCTCTTCAAAACCAGTCATTCCATTGACAGATTAGGCAGAAGATCAGATGCTGTGGATGTCCTAACTGCTGTGTCTGTTGTAGAGCACAACCATTCCTGCTATAAAAAGCTGCTATTATGTAGCTGAGTATAATGGATCTAGGCTTTTTAAGCTCTTTTTTCTCTCCTCACTTTCAAGTTGAAATTCATGTTTCTTCCCCTCTGTATTCTGAAAGGCTGGGGAAGGAGGTGGAGAGAAGTAGATCTGCTTCAGTTTAATTTCCAACAGTGAAGTTAGGCACCTTTTAAAAAAGCCGTCTTATTTACAGACTTACTAACTCACAGCTTCGTTGCTGCATCTTTGAATGATTCACTGCTTTGAATCTTTGCCAAGACAGAAAACTTCATTCTTTTATTTTCCTCTAATGGCTGTGAAGCTGTGTTGCAGAAAGCTCATGAAAGAAAGAATCCTATTCAGGAGTAGGATTCACTGGGACTAAATTTGCAAGGCAAGGGCATAGTTAATAAGGGAAAAAGAGACAGAAAAAAAAACCAAACCAAAACAAAAACCCCAACAAAATAACGATCCAGTCCCCCCAAACCAACATACTTTCATTCATAGTTTTTACATGTGTAGTGTTTTGACCCTGGCTGGATGCCAGGGACCCACTAAGCCAATCTCTTACTCTCCTCTGCAAGCAGACCAAGGAGGGAGAATATGATGAAGGGCTTCATGAGTTGAAATAAGGACCATAGAAGATTGCTCACTGATCACTCTCACAGGCAAAACAGACTCCATGTGGAGATATTAATTACATTTATTACTAACAAGATCAGAGCTTAAGAATGAGAATGAGAAACTTAAGAGACACCTTTCCCCCACCTCTCTCCTTCTCCACATTCAACCTCCTCCCCTTCCAGCGCTGCAGGGAGAGAGGGAATGAGGGTTATGATCAGCTGTTGTTTTCTGCTGTTGCTCAGAGAGACAAGTCCTTCCCCTGCTTCCCATGGGGTACCTTCCACGGGAGACAGTTCTTTACAAACTTCTCCAGTGTGAGTCCCTCCCACAGGAGATAGTCCTTCACAAACTGGTCTGGTGAGATTCCACCCTGTGGGCAGCAGCTCTTCACACACTGCTGCCACATAGGTCACTTTTCCACTGGGTACAGTCCTTCAGGTACAGGCTGCTCCAGCGTGGGTCCTTCACAGGCCACAAGTCCTACCAGCAAAATCCCTGCCAGGACCCTGCTCCAATATGGTCCTCCCATTAGGGTCACAGCCTCCTTCCAGCATCCACCTGCTCCAACGTGGGCTCCTCCACAGGTTGCCGGTGGATCTCTATACCCCTGTGGTCCTGCATGGGCTGCAGAGGCACAGCTGCTCCACCATGGTCTTCACCATGAGCTGCAGGGGAACCTCAGTTCCGGCACCAGGAGCACCTCCTCCCTCTTCTTCTGCACTGACCTTGGTGTCTGCACTGTTGTTCACATGTTCTCACTCTGCTCTTCTCCAGTGGCCATCTTCATCAGATCAAAATATTTTTTTTCTTCTTTCTTAAATATGTTATCACAGAGGCATTACTGTCCCTTCTGATTGGCCTGGCTTTGGTCAGTGGCAGATCCAGCCTGGCATTGGATCGGCTGGACATGGGGGAAGCTTACAGCAGCTTCTCAAAGAAGCCTCCCTTATAGCTCTGCTCCCACTACGAAAACAGAAAACCCAATGCAACATGGAAAAAATACTCAATTAACAAATGTTTTCAGATGCTCTATAGATGCAATTACTCATTCTATAAATAAGATAGGAATGTGGGAAAGGTCACGGTTAAGAAATGTTGCAATAGGCAGGCCTTTTGTTTTAGATCCTGATAGAAAAATGAAACTTCAGTCATGGATGAGTGTAGAAAATTTATAAATAAAATTAGACACCATAACCTATATCAGTGTTCTAAATAGGGTGGCTTTATTTTTTACCCTATCTTAAAATCCCAACATTTGTGCAGTATGTCTGGATACTGACATGATTTAAATACCAGTAGATAAACAGACTGAGACCTTGTGGCTATTTGTTAAGAGATATTTTCATATAGCATTTTGGTGGGGTTTTTTTTGTTTGTTTTGGGGTTTTTTTAAACTTTTCAATAACAATTGGATATTAAAACTAAATCCTCTTTGAAAAAAAAAAGCTACTAGATTTTTTGTTATTATTTATTTTAAGGAAGTTCAGGATAGCTTTGTGATATCTACAATAAATTTTTATGATGAAAAAGAAAATAATGAAAGTCCTGTAGTCCTCACCAACATCCTCCAAAGTTAAACTACGTTTACTCTTCTAGTTCAAGTCTAATGCATTCTTTGAAAAATTCTGTTGTATATAAATGAGAGGTGAACATGTTCTTCAAAGCAGAGCAAATAATTAGTCATGTGTGGGCTCAAAATTCAGACTGTGTCATTAACTTCTGGATGACTTTTGACTGAGCACAAGTTCTATGGTCTCATCTAGCTCATATTAAATGATAGCTAGAGAAGATCCCTCATGAAAATATTTGGTTTATTATTTAAAAATTACTTCTTTTTTTTGGAAATAATAATTATGACATTATTATGATCTGCCTTAATAAATGTTTCATGTATAGCCTTGTTTCTTAGATTGCTTTTTATTTATTCTTAGATATTTATATTCATTAAACATTCAGTTTTGAGTACATATTTAACACTCAATGAAGTTAATTAGATTATCTATATGTTTAAAATTAAATACTTCAAGTTCTTTGCTATATCTAAGGTTTGAATGGATGGCAAAAAACAGTCACAATTCATAGAAGGCACTTCTATGTTTAGAACATTTTAAAAGGTCGTTATTTTTGTGTTTTCTAATTGCAGTTTAAACAACAGCATAAGATTAACCTTTAAATAAAGTCAAAGCCTCAAATTGGCAACAAGAAGTAACAGGAAAGTTTTTTGTTTCAGAGATTTTCAACAAAACTTGAATACTATCTCCACCAGAATTTGATAATCTTCTTGCTAATGAGGATTTCTGTCAGTTTTACTTTCTCCCACAAATGCAATATTTCCTATTGGCCTGCTAATAATATTGAATATTTTGTCATGTTTCATAGAAGATATTGATTCTGTATTTATTGCTAATGAAGAGCTATTGCATATAGTCTTCATATTTAAAATCAAATGACTTTGAATATGTTTTTTTGTTGTAACAAGTGTAGAATAATATAAGAGTTTTGAAACTATATCAAATTGGTTTATGACTCAAATAATGGTTAGAGAACATAATTTAGATATTTTCCAGATCCATGGAATGCCTTTAAAATTAAAATTGCAAAAAAACCCAATATTTTCTACTTTGCCGGAATTTTTAATATTTCCTAAATGGCAATGAAAAAGTATTCAGAAAAAAATCACTTTTTGTTTGTTATATAATAAACAATGGCCATTTAGATCCCCACATAGGTTGTAGTCTTTGGATTCATCAGTTTGTAGAGTATTAGCAGATTGTATTTTAAAGCAGAAGAGGTGGTACCACAATTATATCCAAATTTAAGGACACTTATATTTGATACTATTTTATGTATTTCTATTTTATGTCATAAACAAAAAACTGCAACTAATTCTAAGTCAGTTTGTAAATGTACAATGTTAGTGTTCTACCCTCCTACTGATGCAAGTAATTCATGTTGATAGGCAGTGATCACAGAGAATAGGTCAGCAATAAATAAATAGATCAGAAATCTAAAAGGGAATTGCTAAATAACTGACATCTTCTTAGAGGCAGGCAGAGGTACTTTCTCTGGTGAAATGAAACACAACATATCAGAAAGTAGTGCATGTGGTTGGTTTAAGCGTACTCTTTAAATTCAACTTTTTTATACCTGACTGTTTCTTAGATGTTTTAGGCAAAGTAAAATTTGCATCGAAGAGCTTTCTCTACATAAGCTACCAAAGAGGGCAAAAAGAATTACCACTGAGCCAAGAATGTGTGCCATCAAGATATGCGTGATCGTAGCTTCATGCTTTACCTTTCCACTGCAGGTGGTGTAATTTTAAACGTGTCTGACTCTTCCACTCCAAGTTTCAACAGCTCTTTTCTGTCTCTCTGCAGGAAGGAGGTCTTAATTTCTTTATTTTAAGGACTTTTCAGAATACTTAAACCCCATTTTATGAGATCACCTACTTTTTACCAAGCCTTTATTAATTTTTGTTTGGTTTAATTTTAACTAATTAACTTCGCTGTAGTTTATAGCACATCCCTGTGCTGTTGAACTGGATGAGGGAATGCTGTACTGAGGGGAGTGAGAGGACACCAGAAGATCTGGAATGAATGAAATGCACACATGCACAAAAAACAGGAAGTCCCTCACCCAAGTGTTAGAAATGGAGTTTAATTATCTGACGTCACAAACTGCACTGATCTTGTGTACTGCGTGGGTGGGCAAGCCTGGGAGGAGCCAGAGTAGAGTATTATTTGGGCTCCCTTTCCTGCCGTTGTCTCTCTATGCTCCACTGTAGGTGTGCACAAGAGCTTTTATCACACAGAGTAACAGAAACAATGCAGTTTGGGATTTGGCTTCTCCTTCCCACCAGTGTCTATCCAATGTAGTGGTTCCGGCAACGCTCCTGGAATTCATCCTGTATTTCAGCTAGATCAAAGGGCTCAATCATTTTTCTTTAAAAAACAGTAACATGGAAATAGCTGATGTGGACTTGCAGAAGTGTATAACATTTTTATGATGGCTTAATAATATCTTTATTTAAAAAATATATTTTATTTAGGCTCCTTTCAGATGTTTTGATTTGTGATTTTATTTTATTTTTTTTTGCTTTGAAAACAGAATGGAAGCAGTTTCACTTAGAACCCAGGAAAATGGAGTAGGCTTGTAATATGAATTATTTACTCCTTTTTAATCCTTAAATCTAAAATTTTATATTTGAGTATTTTATTAGTTAATCTGTTAGGATGCTTGTATATTATTCATATGTATATACTGAGAAAACATTAGGAATGGCCAAAACTGAGAAACTTGGGGTATTTAGAGGAGAGTTTCCATTGACATACATGGACTATATACCAAGTTTTTTCTAAGTTGAAAGGGAAAAACAAACTAACTAACTAACTAACTAACTAACTAACTAACTAACTAAAAGATTAAGGGATCCAGCATTTACAGACCGGAGATAGAAAAAAAAACCACATGCACAAAATATGTTAACATCAAGAAAAATTCCCTATTATGGCAAATATATTCTCTGTTCCTGGATATGTCTGATCACTAGGAATGGATTGTATGCCAGCATCAAGAGTCACAAGGACTATGGCTTACATTCTGCAGAAAGTCAGAGTATAATGATATGCTATAATAAAGGCTATTCCATTTAGCAGAAATTATTATATGATATGTTGTGCAACATTCATAATAGCCTTTTATTGTTTTTAATAAATATAAAAATGAAATCAGTGCTAAATGCTTTTATCAGTTAAATGCAACAGCTCATCTTTTATAGTCTATGCAAGACTGATCATTATAGATACATTCAAAATCTCTTCCTAAGTATGTCTGAATAGGTCATACATACATCAACTTCAGAGGAAAAAAAAATAATTTCTGTTGCTTCTTGATTTGGCTGTGTGTCAATTTGTGTTATTTTCCTTTTCATTTTTCTGTTTGTTGTTTGTTTGTTTGTTTGTTTGTTTTTTCCTTCAGAGATGTGACAGGCGTGGAATAATAGTGTTTGAATGGGCATTGTGAAAAAACAGGAACAGCAAAGGCAATTGAACAGGCTCAAGGCAGGAGACCATTGGAGTCGTGGATCTTCTGTTCTTCCTGTCAAGACTGAGAGGTGAAGGATGAGACTCACACTGCTGCTCAGGGACAAGCCTCAGCAGCTCTAATATGAAGCTGACAGTGAAACTGTCTTCTATACAGTGTTTATTTGTATTCAGTGACTGACTTGGCATCAAACGTTTGGTATCTTCACTGAACTGTGTATACATTTTGTCCCTAAGGGGAAACAGGGTTTCATCTGCACTGTTGTAGCCAGCACTTCTAAGTAGCAAGCTCTAAGGTATTCATTTGTTTTCCATGTTATCCTCTTGAAATGTAAGGAGCCTTGCTGTTTTACTGGAGTCTGGATTTGACTGTGGGTCCCAGGTAACTGGGACTGATCAGAGGGTCTTAAATTCCCTGGTTGCCTCTCTTCAGAACTAAAAACCAAACAAACTTTGACAAACAAACAAACAAAAAAAAAACCCAAAACATTCTATATTCCCGTTATCTTGAATCCTGTAGCATATTATGATTTTCTTTATCTACAAGCAAGATTTTTAAGGATATGAGCTCCATATGGAAACAGTGCTGATCAGGATATTGTAATACTAAATCTTGCAGTGCACTTACAGGAAGTTAAATCTCATCTTTCTTGAAATGATTTAGTACGGACATAATTTTTTGTCATGCCAATGATTATTTGCCATAAAATCTGTTGGGTTTAAATGCTGAAAATATTAAGATTTCTTGAAACATAAAGTTATTAAGTGCTGAAGGTCATATTTTTATAGGAACCTTAGCAATTATTGACACTGGGATATCAAAGGATTTATTTTGCAAACCATTTTTGGTGAGACTGATGGAGCTGAATTTGGATAACCAAAATTATGTTTGGAAGCCCATGTCTGGATTTAGGCTGAGAGTCTATGACAACTTTGTAGTTCATTTTTATTTACATTTAAAAGGTGTACTGCTTTTTGGAGAAAATTCAGGGCAAAATAACATCAAAAATCTCTGCAAAGAAAACATAAGTTTTCCTTGTGACATAACTGTGGGCCACTCTTTCTTTTTATTCCACTATTGCCAGTATTAGTCTCTTGTATGTATTAGCTCTGGTCCCAGATAGCAAGGAAGAAAGGGGATATTACAGCACAACACTAGTGCTCAGCCTCAATATTTTGCCCTGTGTTCCTGCACACTGGTAAGAGAAACCCAAATCCAAACAAACTTCCTCTGTGATACTTAATTAACCTCAAACAGAATGTGAATAACTGCCAGTTGGGTGCAGTACGAAATGCACCCATGTCCTTTCTGACATACTGTAAAACTATCTTGAATCTCATTAATCTTTTAACCTTGCTACTGCCTTATGACAGTAGGTTCTAGAGGTGAATTATTCTGGTTTTGTAAAAAAATAGCACAGTCGGTTGGATTGTATTCCTTTCGCTATTCAGGTATTCCAGATTCTCCGTTACCTTGAATAGGGAATACCAGAAAGTTCAAAATAAGTGAGTTAAGTCCTCAAAGTACCCTTTTCCTCCCACTTCATCACCACCAAGGAACAATGTCAATTTGAGTGTACAACAGTCAGGAAGACTGTGTAACTGCATCATTTGACTTGTCTCTATAGCCTTGTTTACAACTGTGTTTGACAATTTTCTCTGCTTGACCCAAACAAATGAGTTTTTGGAATGATGACTGCTGATTTTGCCTGCAACTTAAAGCCATTAAGCAAGTAAACTATTCACAGTCCAGTCACATTGTGAAATAGAGAACAGAAAGTAGCTTTTCTTCTCAGTAGTATTGTTCCGTCTGCTGCTGAAACCCCCACATATGGTATATGCTGCTGTGATTCTGATAGAAATAATATTTCTATAAGTGTTTTTATCCAAATGTTCCATGAAGCTCCATAGAATTGGAATAAACCTCATTATTATGTAGAGTGTTTAATTGCTGCTGATATGTTTAAGATGTATTTAATTTACTTGCAATAGAAATGCCTTCTCAAAGATTTCATAATACCTTTACTGAGGTAATATGCTGAACTCACCTGGATCTTTGCCACTCATTTGTGTGCCTGAATTAATATATAAATACAATTATATGCTTAATTTGGCAGAATCGGTCATGTTTTGAAGATAAAAGAGTTTCAAATTTTAGTAATTGTGTTTATAACTACAAGTAAATAACTATAGAATAAAGAGTCTATTAGTCTGTATCTGTTCAGATGTTATCACTGGATGCATTTTCAGAGTTTTAAAGCTCTTTGCTAAACATATATTTTTGGGGGATAATCAAAATTATGATCAAAATTCAGCTGGAAGTTTGACTGTATTGCATAGTATATACTGAGTGATAAAGTTCGTCTATCTAGAGAAAGATGCCCTGCAAGGATGACTCTATTGATTAAATTTTTATTCTGATTAGTGTCACAGTCTCATACTATAGGACTCTCATATAACATGTATACAATTTATGCTCCCTGTTTTATGAAGACGCTTGTTGGTAACACTCTCACAGGATCTTATTTACATTTGCATATAGCCTTATTTGTTATTTTGATGAAATTTGCCAGCATTTAGTATTTCTTTTTGTTCAAAAAGCATACACCATACTTGAATTTGAAGAAATACATAAATCATGTTGACAATTAAATGCAATAATAAAGTAATCAGGAAGATAAAACTTGAAATGTTCAGCTAAAGATTAGAAATTCTATTTTATGTGGATTGAGTTACATATCTAGGTAAAATTGAACTCAGCAGAGCAGGTAAGTCCATTGATGAGGCAATAAAGTGCAATCTGAACATGCTGTTTTTCTTACTGTTAGCAGTATGTTAAGCGGAAAATATTGAAATAGTAAAATTAACATTTTAAATGATGTAATTTCTTTCAAGCTACTTGTGGTCTTTATTTTAAGCTCTTCAAGAGATATTATTCTTTTACTATCTCAGTACTATTTATTTAAATACTCCAGCTGGAGGCTGGAAAAATTAAGTTTGGTGGTACAGACACAAAACTAGGTATTTCTTCCTCAAGCAACATATACTTGAAAAGCTCAATCAAATAACACTACAAATCCTGAGATACTAAATTATAAGGGCAAAATTCCATTTTTATTGAAGTTGTATGGCAAAACTTGTGTGTCTTTAGACATAGAAGTCTTCTTAGTCAAGTTAGAATTCTTTTTCAAATATTTTTGAATTAAAAGTTTATGAAGTCAAAAGAATAAAGTGAGATAAAGACAAGCAAGCTAAGTGAGAAAAGAAAGATATTATNTATATATAATTATTTATTATATAAAAGTATTTTCCTAGAAGCTGTGCTATAATGAAGTAAACTCATCTCTCCCTTTACTTCTGAACCTCTGAGAAATAAAAGAACAGAAAACATAAAAGCATCAAGGCTGAGGAACTCTCAGAGCTTTTTGTTTGAAGCACCACTTAGGACAGAGTAGCTACTACCATAAATAAAAAACTTTAGCTAACTTTTCTAATACCATTAGTAATGGGATGAAGGTAGAAATAAACTAATTGTAGAATCATTGGATGTTATTGGTACCATGGTCAAACAGCTTATGGTTCTTTAAGAAACAGATTCTTTTCCAAAGAATCAGATGTAGCAGAAATCTTATGCACTTATTTCTTGGTGTTTCTTGATGAGTCTCGTGGGGGAGGTTTTAACAAAAAACGGGACTACAGCCATGAGACATGTCTGTAATGCATATGAGACAGTAGGCATAGCCTGAAGTATTCTTTTTTCATTATATTTTTATTGAAATGAGGCTTAAGAATGAACCAGCTCTCCCCTGTAAAAATTCTCTATAGCTTTTGCTTCTTTCTATCCCCCAACTCTAGGGACCAATCATTCTGAGAGATTAACGTGTGCATATCCCAGGTACGTTGGTACAATGCAAATCTGCTCCATCTATATAAAAAAGTACTAAGGCTCTCACAGTCACTAGCAGTGAGAAAAGTCTGAAGTGAGAAAAGTGTGGAAAGAATTGAAAACTTGAAGTCTGGAAATGATTGCCTTTCTTTCCCCCTTTTTTACAATCAGCATATTTGTTACTAAACTTCACTTTGAGTGTATAGATGGTCTAATTCTTACCACTGTCGGTCTCAAGAACTGCCCTGAACCATTGCAAATTAGGCACTGATCATCTGGGGCCTGCTTTAACACCAGTCTCGGTGAGAGTTCACATTTTCTAAGAAAATGCTCACTCACAAAATCTAAAACTGCTGCTTAATGTATCGAGCAATCTTTCTGTGAGTGTGCTATCTGTCAGACTTTCACCTTCTCCTGGAGTTGGGTCAAAGTTTGCATCTGAACATGAATATTGATAACTCTGTGAGTTGAACAGGAGTACGAATCCTGCCAAACCTCTTTAAGTCTTGTCTATTTTACAGTTCTCTTCATCTTTGTTACTGTCTTTTTATACAGACCCACTATTAGTATCTAAAGATGCTACATGACATTTAGCAGAGAGGCTCTTCCACAGATGATCAAGCTTGTCTGCTGCAGCATTGGGCACCAGCACATTTTAAAATGTAGTGTTATGTAAATTCATTGCATGAACATCTAACAGAGAAGTGCTATTTTCAAATGCAGAAGAGAATAGATTGTCTTTAAGAAAGTATCTATAAGACATGCATCACTAGTCATATTAAATACTAACTGCAGCTTCGAACTTATAAGGGCCATATGTTATAATTCTACATAAATGTGTATGCAAAAAGTAGAACTTAAGTGCAAGATAACGTTTGCCCTCCACTTGGCTGCTTGATTGCTTAGACTGCCTGGAATTAAGTCCCAGACAAGTGTCACAGTGTGAGGATTCAGTAATGGCTGATTGCTTCAAACACAGTCAGCACAGTGCATTTTAATGTGCATCAGATATATGTGTATGTTACACAGGTAAATGACGAGGTCACTGAAGATTGCAGAGGTATGACAGTCAGACGGACACATTTGTGCTCTGGATGCTATCTGCAAACTACATTTAAAACAAGGTAGTATATTTTTTGCAGTGAAATTTGTTAACATGACTACTAGATGTGTCAAGGTCTATGGCAGTATGATTCGTCATTTTTATCACCTTGCCTGCTAGATGCTTGTGCCAGAGAGCCATCAAGATGTACTGGCTGTACTGGATGTACTAGCCATCTTCTTATAGTTGTAGCACTCTGAATCACTGGGACCATGCATTTTCTTTCTGTTCTGACACAGGTCACAGCTGAGAAAACACAATTTGAATTTCTAACAGATTTTATGTTACACACACAGTGAGAAATAAGAGAAATACCTTGAAGCACAATGCTCAGGGTATACATTGATGATTCTGATGCACTGGTTATCCTCATGCCATTCATTCCACATCAACTCTGCTTATCGCCTGTTAGCTGAATATAATATTAAAGTTCTCCAGTAACAACCTAAGAAACTGTATTCTCTCCTCTATTGCTGTGAGACACAAGTGTTGTCTTCAATGAGATGACAAAAAGATTGTAGAACAAAAATTTGCCTATTGGAATCCCACTGAGTAAATTTTGAAAACTGAGATGTGAATCTTAATTACTATTTCTTTAGACTTGGGTGTTCTGGAAGCAAAGAGGTAATAAAAATTATGTTAAAGATTCACAAAAAAAAAATGGTTACTGTTCTTTTTGCTTTTAGTAGAGTTAGTCAGTGCTGATTATGTCTACTGATGAGGTTGACTGAAATAGTTTGAATTTTTAAAAAATAGCTTATTCTAATTTATGGAATAACTTCTGCTCTGTTATGGGTTAGGTCTTTTCTTGCAGAACTTTGTTCACATCAACCTAAGGCTTTTGGGAGAACAGGATGGTCCCCTGCTTAAAGCTCAAAATGCTTCCTGAATGGCAGAGTTTCCCTCAAGGCAGAGGACAGAGATAACTGGCCATTAAGCCACACGTACCCTTGGAGCTCCTGCTGCTGCTCTCCCTCAAGTTCCTGGAGCGGAACCACGGCCACGGGTATCCAATCCAGCTCAGCTGTGTCCACCAGAGCCAGGGACCACGTCCATTGCTCCTCAGCTGCCAGGACATGCTGGCTCTACACTCCTCTTGCCTGTCAGGGAAACCCCACTGCCAGCAGTGCCATTCCACTGCCACCACCACCCCAGGCTCACATGGCTGCTGCACCTTGTGACCACTGCTGCCATGAGCCCTGTGCAGCAGCCCGACAGCACTATATGTCGGTAACGGCTGTAACTGCACCAGCACTGCTTGCCACTGGAGAGCTTTCCCGGACCATCTGCTGGGCCCCAGCTTTATTGCATGGAAGCAAGTCCACCAGCAGTCCACCAGCACCGCCTATTTTACCATAGCAGTAACTGCACTGGAAAAAGGAGGGTGGTTTTTGTTTCTGTTGTGTTATTGTTTGTTTTATTTTGTTCTGTATTTTTAATAAAGATCTGTTATTTCATTTTCTACTTTTTTCCTGAAAGCCTTTTGATTTCAAATTTAAAAAGTAATTTGGAAGGAGGAGTTTCTTCTTAGTGCAGGAAGGTCCCACCTTCCTTGACTAGCATTGTTTCTAAAGCATCCTTTCCACTTTAACAATGCTTACTTAACAATGATAGCACTACTTTAAAGAAACTAGTAAAATAGCATGGCACAGCCACAAGAACTAAATATTTCTCTGTTCGATTCAGCATATTCTCTATAGCTTTTTTGGTACCTATTTTCTTAATCTCTTAATAAAACACTAGATATTTAAAGACAGAAGAATATATTCCCTGTCCACAAGTTTACTCCTGCAGAATTGCATTATAAAAAAGTGTGCCTTGCACTGAGTAGTGAATATGGTTGTGTAATGTTGCTTCACAGAACAAATAGAGGAACATAAATATTTAACCCCTTCTCCTCCACACCCCCGTGTGACTGAGTTCTTATTTCTTGACGAGTTTAGATGCTGTAAGGAGGAATACGGATTAAGTTTTATTTCGAACATGAGTCACAAAAATCATAAATTTCAGATGTAAAATTTGCTTCAGATTTCTTACTATAAACCTCTGAGCCT
The DNA here is from genome assembly GCA_013400695.1 of Neodrepanis coruscans. Lineage (NCBI taxonomy): Eukaryota > Metazoa > Chordata > Aves > Passeriformes > Philepittidae > Neodrepanis > Neodrepanis coruscans. The sequence goes on along the minus strand of VYZS01028945.1, from coordinate 23,804 downwards.
GGCTGTAATCCTCAAATGGAACATTTTTTTTGTCCCATTCTTCTATATACCTGCAGCAATTGTGAATGCAAATTTTGCTTTTGAGTAATCCAGCAACCAAATGAGCAAAACATAGCATTAGTCAGCTAGCTATGCATTCGTCTGTGGAAACTGCATATGACTACTATTTATCACTCTCCTGTACTGATAACAATTTTAACCTATAGTTCACTACATGTTTTTAAATAGAAGAGCTCCTATTTTCCTTCCCTTTAGATTGAGGTCATATCTACTGAAAAAATGTTCTTTAATATTTAGAGATGATGGATATTAAAACTGTAAATATTATGGGGCTTCCAAGTACAGGCATGTATTTTTGTAGGGAACTCATTAATTAAGAATAAATATTTGTAGCTTGGACGAACATCTATCTCCTGCCTAGTTTGCATGGATGTGATGTGTTCAAATTACATCTTTACATTACTCTGCAACAGTTTTCACAAGATCCTTCTTATTTAGGCTGCCAGCCCGGAAGCTCACTCTCGCTTTAACAATTAAGATGAGTTTTCACCTGACACCTTAGCAGCACTAACAAGGGCTTTCTGGGTGCTTTATATCCTGACCTACCACTGTGCAATTTCACTTCCAAGCACACGTCATTGTGACCTCAATTTAAAGACAATGAGTTTTCACAGGTATTGCAGAAGACTAGATCTACCCTCTGGACTTACTCATTCGATGATGATATGGGAAATATTGAAAAATAAGGGAGTTAGATTGCTCAGGGTCATGACATTTTTCAGATGGACTTTTAGGAAGCCATTTCAGTCACAACTATGACAAACACTCAAACGACATCACAAAAAAGCATTTCCATTTTTTTCAGTGAAGGGCATTGTTTCAAAAACTCTGCCTTCAAAGTCTAGTGGGCGATCCCTGCTTTATGAACAAACCACTGCTGTGCTCTCACCTTGTGCTTCTCATCTCTATGGTAACAGATGGGGGCGGAAAGGGGGGGAAGAAATTAGGCATCTAGATAATTACTAACCAACTGAAACTGAGTGAAATAATGATCACTTGTTTGCAGGCAGGGAAAATTCTCTGCTAAGTAGACATCAGAGGTAATGCTGACCAAGATGGCAGTAAAATAGAGATGCTTCTGCATCTGTGGTTCTGTCCTTTAGAACAACTATATCAATTCTGACTGAAGATTTCCCAATTAAGTTCCTGATAAAATTGAGTATACCCCTTGAGTTCCTGAGATACATTCCTTGAAAGGTTAATGTCAATCCTGTCAGGCAGTTCAGGCAACGTTTGAGGGATGATGTCCAAAAATCTGCGTCCAGTAGCAATGCCCCATGGCTTTAGGTCTTTCTCACAAATCCAAGGATTTCTGCAGCGGTGGTATTCATCTCCTGCTACTCTGCTTCTTGAATTCTGGTTGGTCCTCGTTACACTTTCAGAGCACACAAAGGCACTGAAGTTGCCATGGGGAGGGAGACAAGTACACGGGAGGAGGATGCCAGGAGAAGCCATAGGATACTTGAATTTTCTGAGCAGTGAATTTGTCAAAAATGGGATTGTAAGAAGGCATCATTTGGATTCAAAAAACTGTAGGTTTTGAAATTCGCCATTCATTTTGGGAAACACTAAGTTAATTAAAAAAAAACACATTGAACTTTTGCTGGTTAAAAAAAATAAAAATTAAAAATATGGTAAACCATTTTTTTCTTTAAAATGGTTTTGATTTTACATGGAACAATATATGTTGATAGTATATGGTAATGATTTTTAATGCTGAGCTAAACTATCAATTTTAATATTTTTGCACATCTTCTTTAGGTATAAGGAAACAGGATCTGTTGTAGAAGTTCCAGTAAAGAAGAAAGTGATGTGATGATGCAAAGAAATACAAGTGCAAAGAATAGAGAAGGAAAGAATGTCCAGATAAGAGTGATGTGACCAGAGCCCTAAATGCGGTCACTATTGGTTGCCATTCATGTTCTTGACTGACAGTCAAGGTTACCTTAGCAGCTATTAGGATCTTCTGGTGAATATAGATGACACTGAAGTAATGTTGTTTACTGAGAGTCTGTCAGGTTTCAAGGATAAAGTACTAAGTGCCACTGATGAAGTCAAGTGACAGGGACACCACAATTTCCTTGTCTTTAATTTTTTTCTAATGTGTCGTGATCTGCAAAGTAATATTGATGCTACAGTAGTTCCTAAAATAGATGCCATTATGTTCATTAGATGCTTCGCATCTGGATATCACAACCAGTAACTGTTATAAGTAGCTGGGGGGGGGAAGGGGGGGAGAAGTAATTTTAGTCTTTTCTGGTTTTTCTTGATATCTCAGACTTCATAAGCATTTATTTAATTCATGTTAGCATTTAACAGTCAAATGCCCTCAATGGTGAAAAATTACCCTAGAGACAGCATAGAAATTAATGGTTGTTCTGTGACAGATCTTCCCTCTGACAAGGACTTAAATATTGAAATTTTAATTTATTTATTATGCAGGAAGATGACATTTTATCCCTCCAACCATTTGACAGGAAGACACTATAATTATGTCTTTCCCTGGGTTCCCATTTTCCCTCCTGTACCTTGTGAGAGATTATAAGAATTCAGACTCCCATTCCCAAACAGGTTTGCCCTTACAGCAGCACATTTGCAGTAATCAATGCAAATGCAGTGACTGGTTCTTTCTAGATCATTTCTTCAAGCTGAAATTTCTTTGCCTTCAGAGACTGTTATGGGGATGACAGATGGCAATGTATTTATTAGGAAAAGTGGAGGTGACTTTAATGCACTCTCTGTATGTCTCTATGCTTGCTCTATTATTAAGCTCTGACTTGTTCTGAGAGAAAGCACAAAAGGCAGCCAGTGTATCAGAACACTATCCTGCAAAATAGGAGTTGTGGAAATATTGCATGTGGTTGTGGTTTGTTTGAGTAATTTTCTCTAGGAATACTATTATTATATATTGTAGACAAAAGCTGGGGACAAGGAAACACAACCAGAGCCAACCTGTAGCAGTTACACTATGTATGCAGCTATTAATTTATACTATAGAAGATTTTTGATAATAGGGTTAGTGGCTCATCATGTGAGCAGTGTGTCACATGCTCTGAATGGGCTGTGCAGCCTTATCAGTCCCTAAACACTAACTGCAAATCACCTCTAATATTCTGACATTAACTTGAAATGCCAGGCTTACACATCAGCTTGGCCACTGGAGCTGTCACACATGACTTAGTAGCATTGCTGAAAACAAAGCTAAGAGCCAAGTAAGAATTTTAAAGAAGGCAGGAAAGAAATGGCTGGACTTCAAAAATGTGAATTTTATAGGGAGCTGGGTAAGAATCAGGAAGATGTAACACAAGTGTGTGGACACTGGACTAGCTTCGTAGCTTCATCCAAGCCATTGTACACAGCCTGCAGCAAGTACTGAGGATTCTCACAGGGCATTCAAATGTTTTGTTATAGAGGAGGATTAGCTCTTTGCTGCCATAGAGAAGAGAGGGATTGCAGGTTTCCTGCAATTTTCTCACTGTGCTCCTGCACTGACAGGGATAAAAAGAAGCCCCTTCCCCAGCATCCTTAAATGAGGGCCACTCACCTCCCTTGTTGAACAGCCCCTGCACTTCCTCTGCTAATGTGCTCCCACCCAGCAGCAAGGACAGATCAAGTAAGACTGCTGGTGCTTTGTTGAAGTGTGTACAGGCAGGGTAGCCTGCAATGTGGCAGTCAGGACCTTTTCCTGATGTGCCTTGACTTTTGGGTTAAAAGTATCATAGCACTCTTTTTCTCCTTGGGATGTGAACTTGGGCATCTTTTACCACACAGGGAGACAGGGCATTTCTGATAAAACAGCAAGCACTTGCTGTCCTCTCTCTTGCAGCCTGGCATGGGAGAAATAGATTTCATTAGCTTCTTGAGTTAGGAAATTGCATTTCAGTCATTTCTCAGGACCACAGAACCACAAAATTACAGAATATGCCTNGTGACCCAAACTGTACACAATATTCAAGGTGAGGCCACACCAGTGCAGAGCAGAGCAGGATAATCATCAACTTGACCAGCTGGGATCCTCCCATGACCTTCATAGTTTGTGCTTCCAGGGCCAGTAGTGCACAATGTAGTCTGTGTCAGCTTTGATCTAGAATGAACTATGTTTTCTTTTCTTTTATAAGGAGATTGATACTTTTGAAGAGGACAGGCAGAGAAGCATAAGTAAAAGGTCTCTTTATATAATAGGAAGATGAAGACAGTAGAAAGGAAAAAAATCATTTTTTTTAAGACTCAGTTCTGCATTTCTTACAAATTCCTGCCTTCTGATACTGTTAAAAGGAGCTTTGAATAGGCAAAAGTGAGGAATTCTGAAGCGACAAGTTTATATTTACAAGCACCAAATACTAAGAATTTGGGACTGTGTAAGAAATAATAAAAAATAAAATTATATTGCTCTGATATGACAGAAATGCTGTAATTAAAAGAGAATACTTTACCTCTTTATACCCTGAGAACCCTGAAATATAAGTTACTTAATAATGGGGAAAAAAAACCCAACCCAAAACAAAAAAAAAACCCACTCAAAAAACCGAAAAGCCAAATTGCTGTTGCTATGTTTGGGCAGTTTGAAATGGATAATAATATGATTCTCTTGTTTTTCAACATGTCATTTTATAATTTCTCAGTATTTTAGGATAGGTACTGATAAACCACAGAACAGAATATCTCAGAAATATATTGTTGATGTCCATATGTTCTGCCACTCTCCAGATATTTTTATGTGTATCTATTTAACCTTTTTTATCGGCTAAACCCAAACATGCAGACTCTGGAAGAGCTCAAAATCTTAAGATAGCACTACGGATCAACACAACACAATTATGTCATCTTCAAGAGACTTTATGGTATGAAGGGCACTGATCACTTAAGGCAAGATACAAATGGTTGTGTTCTGGCTGGAAATTAATAACCTGATCCTGAGTCTTTGGAAATTACTTGGCTTCCCATGGCAATCTGCCTTTTTGTTTGTCTGGTTTTGTTTGTTTGGTTGGTTTTTGTCTGGTTGTTTTGGAGGTTTTTTTGTTTGGTTTTGGTTTGGTTTGGTGCATATAAGAGAGGTTTTTTGGTTGTGCTTTTCTCAGTGCTACAGTTATGGATAGACTTTTTCTCCTGTTAGATAAATAGAGTAGATTCATGTGGTTTTAAACTGGCATGCATGAATATAATGGGTAGGACCGTTTTTATGGTTATAGAACTGCCAAAAATGTGTGACTCAATAGAAGGAGAAACCTACTCATTTGATTTAATACCTGTTCTTTCTAAGGAGTGCACACCCTTTAAGGAAAGAAAAACAAATATTAAGACTTATTTAGATATATATATATAAGGTTTTTTTCCCAGCCATTATTATTATGAAGGTCTTATTTTAGGCAGATATTTTTTGTGCAACAAATATGGAATACACTAAAGTAATAAAATCAGAGCTGTACATGAAATTTTATGTGATTTTGAGTTTATGTGAGTGGGGATCTAAGATTCCCACTAACTCTTTGGGTAGAAGTAATTTAATATTTCATAATTTGAGAAGACATGTCAGTATTTAAATATTTCACTAATATTTTCAGAAGCAACTTCTTGATTTATAAGCCCAGAAACTTTTCTAAATATAGCTTAAAATTTTCCTCCAGAGTAACATTAGTTAAAATTGAGGGCCAAAGTGTATAATTTAAAATAAAGTGCTAACCTCTAAATAAAAATTCAGAAATTTTTCTCTGGAATTAAATGTCTTTCAATTAATAAAGTAAACTAATAAAGCAGTATTTTCTTACAATTGTGGAAAAATATTATATGGTTTTCCAGGAAAATTGTTTTTGAAGTGTGTTCATTTTCACAGTTTATGAAATGTTCAGCTTCTGTACAAATGTGGAGCCCGGAAAATAATGTGTAATAGGAAGCAAGTTATATTTTGTTGTATTTGCAAGACAGAAAACCAAAGCCATGTAGGCTTCCACTGTGTGTGTTTGCGCACACATGTATGCTTGTGCCTGTTTGTGTGTGCTCAGGCTACAATACCCCAGTTTTGTGTGTTACTCTCAGAGGCACATTTCCTCTGCAAGACTATTGCTATCCTTGAAAGCTTGTTATAGAACAGATCAGTCAAACAAAGAATCAGTGTTGCCTTAAACATACAGCTAGAAGGGAAGGAGGAAAAATTTTCATGTTGGTCAAGTCAGCACAGTTTACTGCAGTACAGAAATGTGTGTTCTCCAGGATTCATTTAAGTGTCTTCTATGATTCTTTTTTCAAAATGCAGTTGACTCAGCATGTGTCTATTACTATCAGGAAGACCCATGAAAACAACACCCGTACTTCTCCAGTTATGAAGTGAATCTTTTTTTTTGTAAGAATCAAGTTCTATGGTAGGAGTTTTATTTATTTTTGCATGTATTATCTGATGTGAATTTATTAGCACATGTTGTTATCCTACTGTTGACAAGAAAATTCTGTAATACAGAAAATACTATATACAGAGAGTCAACTTAGAAGTTTCTGCATTGAGGCTATGCTTAAATCTTCCCTTACACTCATATTTTGTACTGCATATCATTTTAGGAAAATATGTAGGCAATAAGCTTTGTGGGTCAAGAAACATGATTTTATCTGTCAGACAGTGTGACTTAAATTCATTTCTGACTCCAAGCACCTGGCAAAGTAATTTGTTTTCTTAAGGATCTTTTCTCTCTAGTGTAAGGATATTTCTCTTATCTGAGATACCTCAGTTTAATTTGCCCAAGGTTAGAGAAATTTATCTGCCTTCACAGTTATATAAAAATACAAATAATCTCATTCCTTTAATAGAAAAAAATTAGCTCCTCTTTTTGTATTATGCAAACACAGATTTTTCTGTCCTATCATTTGCAACCTCATCCCTTCACTGCTCAAATATGCCTTGAATATTTGGTACTTGTATGACTTTAATTTCTTCTGCAGTCCCTTTCTTATTCCCTTTAACCCCACACAATATTTTTCATTGGTAGAACTGTCAGAATGCCTTTTCCCACTGCATAAGTCTTGTATTTATATTTAATTATATTTTTTTAGTCTACAAAGAAAATGTAACCACATGTGCAGTGCAATTTGAAGTTTGCTGAGCAGCTAAGAACAAGAAATACAAAGAGCATATTTTAGCAAAAGGTGTAATGAAAGCATGCACACAGTAAGAAAGTTAAAATAATTTTATTTTTATATTTCTATTTTTTTATATAGTGGTTGCTTCTGTGAGAATCTTGCACAAGCTTTCCCGATGTCCGACAGAGCTAATGCCAGCCATCTCCAAGATGAGCCTGCTGGCCAAGGCCATCAGTGGTTACGGTAGTATCTCTTGGGTAACATGTTTAAGAAAGGGGAAAAACACCTGGGCAACTTCAGCTAGAGAGAGGTGTGAGAATATGTGAAAGAAGCAGCTCCACAGACACCAGTGTCAGTGAAAAGGACTGGGAGGAGATGCTCCAGGTGTCAGAGCAGAGATTCCCCTGCAGCCCGTGGTGAAGACCATGGTGAAGCAGCTGTCCCCCCGTAGTCCATGGAGGCCTGTGGTGGAGCAGGGATTCACCTGTGGCCCATGAAGGAGACCCACACTGGAGCATGTAGTTGCCCAAAGGAGACTGTGACCCTGTGGGAAGACCACATTGGAGCAGACTCCTGGCAGGACCTATGGAACCATGGAGAGAGGAGCCCATGCTGGAGCAGGTTTGCTGGCAGATCTTATGACCCTGAGAGACCCATGCTGGAGTAGTCTGTTCCTGATGGACTGCATTCCATGGAAGGGACCCATGCTTGAGGAGTTCATGAAGAACTGCAGCCCATGAGGAGGACTCACACTGGGAGAACTTTATGGAAGACTCTCCCATGGGAGGAACGCCACGCTGCAGCAGGGCAAGAGTGTGAGGAGTCCTCCTGCTGAGGGGGAAGGAGTGGCAGAGACTATGTGTGATGAACTAATCACAAACTTCATTCCGCATCCTCCTGCACTACTGGGTGGAGGAGGAAGAGAAAGTACAAATACAGGACAGGCAGAGAATGGATTGAGAACAGACCTGAGGAGAAGTATTGGGTGTATTGATTAATGAGAAGTTTAACATAACCCAGCAGTGTGTGCTTGCAGCCAAGAAAGCCAACTGCATCCTGGTCTATATCAAAAGAAGCACAGCCAGCAGATNTTATATATAATATATATAATTATATATAATATATACGGTTATATTATAAATTATAAATATTTATATAATATATAAATTATACTATAAACTTGATAATTATCCTGAAATTAAAAAAAACACACCTTCTCTTAAGAAATAAGAAGTAGGTGCTTAGATCCTTGTAAATATAGTAGAAAAAAATCGAAATGTGCTTTAAATAAAGTAGACAAAATATGTAGAAAGAGAATTTTTTTTTAAGTTGTTAATTTTGAAATGATTGCTCATATATGGGGTTCACATGGCAAGTTTATTATTTTCTTGGTTTCTTGTTTTCATACAAATATTCAATAGTAAGCATTCTCTGTGACAGTCTATTTCTCAAGTAAAAACAGAAGAATTGGTTTTACTTATGTAGTGCTTGTCCTTTATAAAAATAGCCAATTGAAAAGCATTGTCTGCTTTCATGAGTGTTATGATACTGTCAGAGGAATGTTGGCATAAAATCTCATAGAAGAATTGGAATATGTATTACCTGGAAATTTTCTCTTCTTGGTATTTTGAATTTTTAACAACATATACTGTAGCACTAAATAATAATATGCTGTTTCTGGAACTACATAGAAGCACAATAGAATCTAGCTGAGGCATGTGTTTGGGTTTTTTTTTGTTGTTGGTGGTGGTGTTTTCTTGATTTCTAGAAATAAAAGAATTTAATAATTGACAGGAAAGAGATACATAGATACATATGGAATTGTTTTCATCCCCCATTTTCCTCTCCTTTCTCCTTTCCAGCTGAGATAACCCAACCAGCACCCAGCATTTGTCCCCCACATCTTGTTTTTCCACTGTAAAAAGATGAGGAGAAGACATGCACATGTAGCTTTGATATTCCACCCAGAGGTGGAGAACTGACATGAAGAGGACATCCCATTAACATCTGGACCACTTGCCCAGACAACCATGCTGCAGCATTGGCTTAATTGCCAGAGAAGCAAGAAAAACTGTTCATACTATTAAAGTCAGGGACAGGAGTTCTTACTGGTTTTCATGAGATACATTTTCATTCTGAATATAGTATGGGTTTCATGTTTATGAAAAATCAAAATATTTAATCAAAACAGAAATCAAAACATTTAATTAAAAAAATACATTACCAAAACCCTTTCACTCCATTTAAGCTCACCACTGGAAGGAAACATTGCTTTCCCGTTGCTGCCTTTAGCCCAAAACTTCCTTAAAATTAAATATTTGGCAAGGAAATTTTATGTTGTAACAGGAATTTTTCAAGCTACTAACAAATTTTGAAAAACCTTAATGATAATGACTACTAAATATCATGAGCAATATATGTCAAGTGATTTTTTTTCTTCACAGTTTTTAGTTCTTTTTCTCATAAATACCAGATGGTAGCTTTGTGCTTGTAGCCCAACTTGCATATTTGAGAATAAAAATTTCTATCTGATCCTATGAGCTTCTGCCTCAGCTTTGCATAATTTCTGGAAATTGATGTTAAGATGGAGGACTCCAGTATCCAGAACACAAGACTATCTTCAGTGAGATTGGAATTTACTTCTTCTTTTGTATTATACTTGCTCTTTGAACTCAGATGAATCATCTAATCATACTGTGTCTGCAAAGTGTAAAAAAAACCAAAAGATTAGCCAGTTGTTAATGTTTTTAACCCTCAGAGGAAAATTAGTAAGATACAATTCGAAGTAGAGGTATGCAAAACTTTGGGGTATTTATCCATACCCACTAATCACCTAACTCACCACTATAAATTGCTCTAGACCTTGAAGGCTAATCACCTAAGTGTTCTTTTTGGTCAAGAAGGTAAACAAAGACGTTTCAGAGGACAGCTGATCCCATTCTCTACTACAAGTCCCAAGGAGAAGATTTGAAAATCTTTCAAGTGCCCTGATAATTTCCAGTTACTTCTGCAGTGGTCATGGGTGATCAGGGTACATGACTGCTCTTTAGGTGCTTCCTGATTTGCTGCTAAAAGCGTGCTCTGATTACATCTATATAAACTATGTATATTTGAGTATGTATATTTGAATAGCACATCTTTGAGATTTGTAAATTCTGCCATTAAAATCTACTTGAAACTCACTATGCATACCCTAACTTCAGAACCACCTTTTTATTTTCTTTCTATTTCTGCTTCTTACAAAATCAAACTAAACCACCCAAACAAAGCCCTAAAACAAACAAAAAAAAACTCCAGGGGGAAAACAAGCCCAAACAAACCTCTCAATATTACTGCATACTTTAAGTTCTGTAGCATTTCAATGTCAGTGCATATTGATTTGTTTTTTCTTGTACCTAATTTATTAATGCTTAATAGCAATGTTTGCTAAATGTTATGATATTCACGGTGTCAATTTTCAGCTCTTTTTTTTTCTTGTTTTATATTAAAACTCTCATGAAATTTTCAGAGCACTTTGAACAAGTGTTTTCTTATTAACTGTCCCTTTAGCAACAAATCATGTAGCATGGAGGCAGAACAGTAAGAAGCAGGACTTTCACACCTTTTCTCCTAACAGTATCCCCATTGTTTAGAGATTAATCTCTTTGCCAGTTTGATATTGAAAGTAGCAGAATCTGCTACATGCCTTCAATATTCTAAATCAAATTGATGCTTTTAGCAAGATTAACTCTGAATATGGGCCTTTGCTAATTCAGTTAAAGCTCTGAAAGAAAGAATTTTTGCTAATTTGCTTTATTTTAGACTCACAAACAAAAAAAATGAAGTTATTCTATGAGCATCCTCAGATTGTATCATTGATGGAAAACATATCTTTTTCTCTAACTTCAGTTATATAACGCCTGACACTTCCAGCATCTGTCACTCCTCAGCAGAGGAATAACTTCAGCCAAAAAAAACCCAGTGTTCAGTACAGAAGCTGAGCTATCTTCAAGAAACATTAAGGAAATAAAGTATACTGTTAGTCAAAAATTTAAGGGAATAGGGAACCTCCTCTGCTCCCAAACATAGCACATCAGTTTTAGCACTACCTTGCAACACCTTTCCAGCTCCTTGTCAGATTCATCACCAGCTTTTTCACAATGCTGACAGACAACCTTTACATGAAATAGGAAAAAAGTCCCTATTCCTCTAGCTACAAACTAAGCTTTCAAGAACCTTAGTTCTAGCATAAATTTCTATGCATAACACACATCTGTTTCTGGGTGCAGGAAGAGAGCAGAAGCAGAAGTCCCAAGAAGAAGGCCTATGCCTGTGAGTCAGTTTTATGTGTAACCCAAGGAGAATCAAATAATTTTGAACTAAAAAAGATCAAATTCTACTACGAACACTACTATAATAAGGTAAGTGTTAATAACAAGGACATAGAGAAATATTCTATAAAGAAATATAAGTGTATATGTGTGTGTATTTTGTTACTATTATATAAGCCTTGCCTGAGGATGAAATGATGAAAAGGGTTGCCTGTTTTAAGGTTAGCTACAGAGTTAATCTTGAAGTGATAAAGAAATCAGTCATGCCTGTCATGTGCATGTAGGCACAAAAACGACTGCCACAAAGCCAGTTGCATCAGTCCTTCGAAATCTTCCAGCACAGCACCCCCCCTTTTTTGTTTGGTTTTTTTTTTTTTCCCGAGTTACACAAAGAAGTAGAAGTAATTTGTTCCCCTTGAGGTCAGGCTGGTCTGTGACTGCAGATAGGGGCAGAAGTCTATAAATAAGTTGGCCATCCCTGCCTAAGAAAAATCATTAAGGTTTTGATGACGTCAAACCAACGGCTCTCTTCTTGAAGGAAAATAACTAATTAGTTTCAGTCTGAGCTTTGAAACACATTGATACTGGTAAGAAGAAGAAACATAGAACCACTGAAACCTTCCCACTTTCCATGTATTCTGGCTAACATAAATCAGAGCTGTCCTGTGTTAAGAACTGCTAATTTGTCTTGGCTTATAGTATTTTCATTTTTTTTATCTGTCTTTGCCAGATACGTTTGCTTTCCTATATTTGTGAGAATCTCTGGTGCTACATCTTGTATTCTTACCTCAGCGTGACTGACAGCACCCGCGAGTGATGCACAGTGCAGAGGTGAGGTTCCCATCTCTGTCGCTTTGCTCCTAACCCGGTTACATTTTGGAGGCTCCGCGGGCTCCCTCTGGTGGCCACCTGGCCCTCACCATCCCCGAGTTACTTTTGCAGGGAACCTAGTATAGGGAACGAAGAGAGGAACTTCGGTAGCAAAAGATGGAGATACTTTAATTAAAAGTGGTCCGTGGTTGTTTTGATCATAAGAAACAACAAGGAAAAAAATCTACATAGAAAAGCAGTCTAGGTATTCCCTGAAGCCTGGTGGCAGGGAGATTTTTTTCCTTTGTAGATAGTGTTACTAGTCTGTTAATGTGGGGAATTCTTTGCTAAAAAGCTGGAAGAATAACTTACCAGGGAAAAATCTCTGAATGAAGGAATCCAGATGTGTAATCAAACTTGGTTATCTAGCAAGGCACTCTAAAATAATCTCGACTTAAGTAGCACATTTTATTGAATTTGAGCATAAGAATATCACAGAATCACAGAATCAACAAAGTTGGAAAAGGCCATTGAGATCATCAAGTCCTACACCTAACACCATCCCGTCATCTAAATCATGGCACTAAGGACCTCATCCAATCTTTTCTTAAACACATCCAGGGATGGTGACTCAACCTCCCAGGGCAGCCTGTGACATAGTTCACTCACTCTGTGAAGAAGTTTTTTTCCTAACATCCAGTCTAAACCTCCACTAATGCAGCTTAAGACTGTGTCCTCTTGTTCTGTCACTGGTAGCCTGAGAGAAGACACCCAACTGGCTACAATCTCCTTTCAGGTAATTATAGAGAGCAATAAGGTCTCCCCTGAGCCACCTTCTTCTCCAGGCTAAACAACCCCAGCTCCCTCAGTCGCTCTTCATATGGCTTGTGTTCCAGCCCCTTCACTATCCTCATTGCCCTTCTCTGAACACATTACAGCAAGTCAATATCTTTCTTAGACTGAGGGGCCCAGAACTAGACACAGTACTCAAGAAGTGGCCTAACCAGTGCTGAGTACAGGGGAAGAATAACTTCCCCAGTCCTACTGGTCACACTATTCTTGATACAGGCCAGGATGCCATTGGCCTTTTGGGCCACCTGGGCACACTTCTGGCTAATGTTCAGTTTCCTGCCAATCAGAATTCCCAGGTCCCTTTCTGCCTGGCCACTCTCCAGCCACTCAGTCCCCAAACTAGCCTGGGGTTATCATGGCCAAAGTGTAGAACCTGGCATGTAGACTAATCCATGTTATTCAGCCCATCTATCCAGCCTGTCAAGGTCCCTCTGCAGAGACCTCCTGCCTTCTAAGAGATCAACACTTGCTCCCACTGAGATTAGTGCTGTGTGATTTTTTCCCAATTTTGTCCAGATGTTCCACTTCAGCTTTCCAATTGCTGATGAAAGATAACTGGACAAGAGCAAAACATACATGGTATGACATGAGATGTCCAATAGCATAAAGGTATCAAGGCATCTTGCTACAGCAGCTAATCATACTTCTTCATGCCAATCCTTGCAACTAACGGTAAGTGTTGTGACACTAACTCAGTCATCGCTTGTTCTACAGAACCATTAACTGGAAGAACTTGGTGGGTTAGAAATCCTCTTGCGGTCCCACACTATGATATAAAGAAACAGTTTAAAAAGTGGAACACGATGTTGAAGTTATATTTTTATCTTTTCCTTTCTCTGTAAGCCAAATTCTCTGAATTACCTTAGAACAGGCTATGAGGAAGAAGCATGCCAATAACCATCACATTTCTCTGGGTTTATTTTGATGTGACCTGAAGAAGAATTTGTCCCTACAGATAGAAAGAGAGATTAAATAAATTTAGATATTGGCATAAAGTCATACACACATAACCATATTCTTCTCATTTCTTAAATATTTGGTTATGACACTATGTATAAATCTTCTGTAAATTGAAATACAAGACACAAAAATATAAGTATTACCTTGTTGTAACAAATTAACTACTGATTTTTAACACAGTTAAAGTTATTCCAGAAAAAGCATAACATCGTATCTAACATAGCCATTGGCAGGTCTAAAGCTTTACTAGCTTTCTACTTTTTTACTTATTTTTTCCAACAACAACAGATTTTTTATCTAGTTGACTTTTTCTGACTTAGCAGGTTTTGCTCAGCCTTAGGATTTAGTGCTCTATTTTTAGAATGGCTATTTTCTTATAGAAAAAGTAGGCACTTGAAAGGCCTACTGCTGCATTTCAACACAAAACTTTGGGGGTAGTGTCAGTAGGTGAGATGAAGTCTACAACCTTCAAAGTTGACCTGTAATACAAGATACACAGTGGAAAAGCAAGAGGTCAGAGTTCATACTTGAAAGACCAGAGATGGGGTAGACAAGAAGCTGAAGATTTAATCACACTGAGCTTAGATCCTGATGCCCAATAGGATTAAAGAAGATTAAAAGCTGAACTGACTTGAGTTCAGATGTTTTCAGGTATTCTAGGTGGCTGAAGATTAATAAATGTCAGAGCAGTGAGGACACTATCTCTGTGTTTGTATTTCGCAAGGCCCAACATTGTGCTCCTTTCCTTTGTACTACTTTGTCCTAAAACATGTAAGAGCTGCCGTTCCTTTGGTTTGTTCAAAGTTTTTGTCTTTGGATACTGCCTACAGATGCAGTGGTGTGTATGGGGCTGTCTCTGCTGTGCTCTCTCTCAAATTTCTGTTACTCAGGGATATCTGACCTGGGTTGCATCTGGGAAGCCCTAATGACCTAGTCTTCATTAATTTATCACTGTTCTTGTTTTTAAACTCCTGATCTGGTTAGCCTTCACATTGCAAAGAGTTCCACAGCTTAGTTGTCCCTTTTACAGGATGTGTTTGTTTGTTTAATTCAAAAATTGAATAATACAAAACAAGGAAACAAGTTCTGATATCTGTTCACAGAGTCAAATGTATTCTTCTATGCATCAATCATGATGCAAATCTCAGATTCCAATCCACTCTTTTCAGGCAAATGATGCAAAATATTAAAAGTTGATGAGTTCATAACAGGTGAACAGATAGCCCTCCAGTACAAGGTTGCAATATTTTTAAATTAAGAAATCCATGTACTTTCATTCTCTAAAAAAAATCAATTGAAATAAACCCTATGCAAAATTATGTTAGTAATAGAGTACATGCTTATAGTCTGTATTTTTGTTCTGTTACTCCGGTCAGTATTTATATAAAGGCAACAATATTTTTACTGCACCTTAAAAAATTTGATCTCCACTTCTGTCAATCCTTTTTCCTCTGTAGCTCTCAAAGAAGTTTTGAGATTATTTTATAAATACTTAATATTTTTCTGAATTTATGAACAGACTTGAATTTGAGAGTAGAGAGGGCATCAAAGCAAATAGAGCTTCATTTTCCCACTCAAATCCATTGAGAAAATTTTCTGTTTCTCCCTTGCAATACCAAGAATGACCGAATCTGTGTTATTATTATCTGTGTTATATGTAGGTTAGTTTGCCTGTAGATTTAGAAATGTATCTTGGAAGCCAGAGAAAAGGTAGCAACAGAGATAATGTAGTTTTCCCCTCTTTTGCTCTTCACCATGAGTCTCTTCACTTGTTAAATAATAACGGGAGGAAGGGGGAAGGAGAAGGACAGATCCTTACTCCCTATGTATGCTTGTACTGGAACTACAACCATGCCAGGCTGCAAAAAGAAAATGTTAAGGCATCTGAATGCCTAGTTTTTTTCCTTAAAACCTAAAGGTCACACACAGTGGCAGCTCCGGGAATTGAGTCTGAGTCTTCCAATCACACATCTTCTGCTTTAATCAGAGGAATTTCTTTTATGTCCTCTGGGCTCTCAATTTCCTAGGTTTAAATAATACATGAAAATTCATATGAAATCTCAGTAGGATTAATCTTCTAGTACTGTAAATATTTGAACCTTCTTTCCTTATCCATCTGTCATAGATGTTCTGGAGTCTCTCACTGTATATGCTTGAATTATAAGTAGAAATCATGTACTGTTACATACCAAGCAAGGTGCTCAGCCCTTTTATTTCTATTCAGATATTTAAGGTCCAAGACAGCTAAGCATGTCAGTTTATAGACAAGTAGCTGCCTAAGTGCTCTGCTGAGCCAAACCTTGGTGGTATTCAAAGATTACACAAAGTGTTTCCAAGTAGACAAGCCAGCTCTTATAGCCTGTCAGTCAACCAGGCACAGCAATGGGAACCACATGTCCCTCTTCTGATTGCTCAGTGTCCTAACTCCTGTTTGATTATATGACCATCTTCACACAACTTTTCTGTTTCTTCTTGGACAGACATGTGAGCAGAAATTTTCTGGTAAGAAGATAACATTCCTCTCAATCTTATTCTAACTAACAATTTTATTTATAAACTGTGTTCCTTGCAAGTTGTAACTGATGTTGTGCAGTTGAAATATGATCCAATGGAAAGTAGTTTGGACTGATGAGGTAGCTTTAAACACAAAAGTACTTCAGAAGGAGAGAGAATAGCTAAAATCCCACTTAAGTACAAGTCAAGAATATCTGCAAGTACTGAGAGAAGAAAAATAGCTTGGAAGCACTGAGGATTGAGGTGATTGGCCAATTTTGCATCAGATATAGCAAGACATGAAGCCAATTATGTGGCAAAGCTCTAGGACCTGTATGCACAGAGAAAAGGTGTTCTGATATGCACCTTGCTGCTTTGCCAATTGTGGTGGTTTTACCACAAATTCAGTGATTTTTGGAGCAGAGACTCTGAGAGAAGTCACAAACACACCCCAAAAATGAAGAGAACACACAAACAATCACAGTTTATTTTACGCAAACACCAAAACCCGACAAACAAAGTACAAAACAGACAAATCAAATAAATAAATTTCCTCCAGGGCCCTCATTTGGGGCAAGGACACTCTGGCGAATAGTGCTTGTGTCTGTCTCTCTCAGAGCCCGGCAAAGAGACTCCACGGTATTTAGGAGGGAGCGTGTGGTCTTGAGGGCCCCTTAGTCTTTACCCTCTGACCGGTTCCGTCTGAGGAGAACAACTTAAGAAGATTACAAAAACCGCGCCCCTCCCCCCTTNGCAGCCCCCGGCGCGCGCGGCGGCCCCGCTCCCGCCGCCGTCCCCACAGGCACGACGGCACGGGGCTGCGGACAGTCGGACAGTCCCATCAGAGTGTAGCAGGGGAGGAGCGGTTTTTATCCTCCCCAACCTACAACACCAATAATACTAGAAATATTTAAACTAAACTAAACTAAAAACAAAAACACCTAAGCAACAGCAAAAAACTGCCACCAACAAAAACAAAGAAGAAAGGGCTCACAGTTTCTGTTTTATTTCCTGCTGAATTGAGTGTGGCAGAAATTTTACCTTTTAGAGTATCAACCTGAACATGCATTTACTAGCTCATTAGTCAGGCTGTGGTAATTGTTCTCTGTGAAATTTACAGTTATGCAAATGTAGTTACTGGCTACGCATGAAGCACTTTCTGCCAATGTTAACTTTAAATCAGGGACAATTTGGTAGTTTGTACACACAAACATGCATGTTAATACCACAGGATTCAGGCTGAATTTCTGGTGTAGCACAACAATTGTTGTGCTATACCTGTCCTATTGCTTGTCAGTGTGGATTTTTCAGAGCAAACATGATGAAAAGGAATGTAAATGACAAAGCACAGACTGAGACTAGAGCAGTTTAAACTAAAAATATATTTCAAAAAGTGTCATGGTGGTTTGTGTTAATTCATGTGTCTTGTGCAAAATAAGCTGATGAAATATAGGTGTGGTAAAAATTCTGAAATTATTTATTTTACTTTACACTTCAGGTTGAATTGATTTTATACCTGTCCTATTGCTTGTCAGTGTGGATTTTTCAGAGCAAACATGATGAAAAGGAATGTAAATGACAAAGCACAGACTGAGACTAGAGCAGTTTAAACTAAAAATATATTTCAAAAAGTGTCATGGTGGTTTGTGTTAATTCATGTGTCTTGTGCAAAATAAGCTGATGAAATATAGGTGTGGTAAAAATTCTGAAATTATTTATTTTACTTTACACTTCAGGTTGAATTGATTTTCTATGTTGTCACTTTTTTTTTTTCCTGTCATACTATTTGATAGGAAAATAGTTATCTACTTGAACCAAGTAAGTAGCTGAATTAACTTTTAAGGTGACTATATGCAGGGTATTCAGGACTTAAAGGCAGTTCATGCTCTCTGTTACTGCATAAATACATGAAATACAAGATCTCCCCATATCCCCTTCAACCTTGCCATTAACTAATTGGTCCCATTACAAGCCTTTTTAGCAGCAGTTGAGAGGAGATTATGGTGGATCATATTTTAAAAGTAGATGTTTTCCTTCACTGCTTTCTGATTCAGGGCTTATGTGGATGTCAGGTCTGTTCAAATATGGAGCCTTAATTTATGCAAAATTTGTGTCTATCTGAGACAGAAGATTTGACTTTTATGTTCAAATATGATGTAAAATGGTATAAAGCTGCCTGAATGTGACATTAAGATGTCTTACTAGAAATGACAATTGGTATATAGGTTATTGGGAAGGCTGGCTCATGTTACCTCTTATTCAGCAGAACTTGAGGAAACAGTGCCTTTAAGATAAGGGTAGCAAATAATGCAATATTTGACTGAAAACTTAATGTAAAAGACTGGTCAAAATTACCACTGATTTAATTTTTATTTTAAAGTTTAAAATGTTATCACATTCACTGCAATTTGATAACTATATGAAACAACATTTGGGCCTATGTACTCCCTTCTGAAGGGAGGACCATTACAGCACTCTGAGGTCACTATTCACTCTACTGAATATGTACAAAAAGATACAAATATCCTTCATGTCTCATTATTTGAGTCTTCCTGCCGTTATCATGTACATTACCCTTCTATCTGCTTTCTCACATTTTTGACTGCATGGAACCATGTTTTGAATACTTACTTTTTTTTTCCAAAAGGAGGACAGATTTCATATTCACATATGCATATGTTATTTTACATAAAATATGTGGAGGTTTTTCCTAGGTTAATAGTTTTCATATTCTTTTATTATACACTGACTAAATAGTCTGTTTTCCATTTGACTTTCCATTCCAGGAATGGAAGAAAATTATGGTAGTTCTAGTGCAATATATATTTTAACATGACCAGCAGAGCCATAGGTAGACCCTAGTGAATGAAGGCAGAGACTAACAAGTGTCAGCTTCATCCTTTCATGCATTTATTAGGTGAGCTGCATTGCTAACTTACTTCACACAGTGGCAAACTCTTCTCAGTGCTCAGACTTAAAACTGACTCGATTAAAAACAGGAGGGAGAGTGCTTATAAACTTTAACTATTTTAAACAGTATAGAAAATTGGACAATACAGATCATTGGCTGAGGATTTGTTTGATAGTGCCTGACACATGACATTTCTGAAATCACCCAAGCAAGTTGTTGCAGGAAAGAATGATGACCTGGAAAGTCTTTTTCTTTTAAGCTGCAAATTGTCTAGATTCATAACAACGGATACATAGGTTACAAAGTAGAACTGCACTATTTCTGAAAAAGGAATGATCTTGAGAAGATCACAGCATTTCTTGGAACAATGTCTTGTGTTTCAGGGGATACACAAAGTTAAACAGGCCAGTCTTGATCAGTGACAGTGTGAAAAAAGTACATATAATATCATGGAAACCTTTCCTCTCCAGTTTCTTTTAGAGGTAAACACTGACAAGGTGTGATCTAGCGATGGTCAGTTTTATCATGGAAGTCTCAGTTGTTGATAATTTTGTTTGTATATTCCCATAGAAAATTGTTGGGGATGATTGTAATGAAATATTAAAACAGTGAAAGGGAAGAGGACTGATTTTTGCTTTCTTGATTGTAGGATTTAAAATCAAAAAACCCCCCAAATCTTAAAAAAAAAACCCCAAACAAACATGAAATCCAGAAATACGAAAACAGTAACAACAAACCCCTCTAAATTTGCATTTTTGTGCATCTCATGATTTATAATCCATTGTCTCCAGGGAGACAATCAGGCCCCAATGGCACACTGACATTTTCATGTGAAACTTATTTAGCATAATTTGGAAGATTGCTGATCAAGAAGAGAACAGGATGTTTATCTATTTCTTGACCATCTATTTGCTGATTATTAAAAATGGGATGTAATAGCCTTTAATTCTCTGCATGTTATGTACTCACACACTGATAAATGATGTGACATTTGGAGCTGATGCCTAGTCCTTCATAGCATAACAGAGCTTTGAGTTCTTGGGGCAGTGTTCTTCCAAGAGTCTCTTTGATTATCTTTCTTTCATTGTCTGAGTTGACAGTGCTGCAAGTGTTATTGCTAGTCATAAAATTATCCAACCACAATGTCTGTCTACATGACCTGAAGCGATTCTGAATGTCAGAAATTGATTATGCACCGTGTAAAGAAGACTTATCCTTTAATTTCTTCTAACTCTATTGCCCTTTATTTAATTAACAGTTGCTACATTCTACAGGTTAAAAAGAGAAGCTAATATGTTCCTATTGTACAGCTTCAGATTTAGAGCATCTCTGACAAGTCTCCTTTTGCTCCTAACCTTTTCAGATGAAAAAGGAGTGCTGGCTAATAAATCTGTTTCCGTACGTATAAAATGTTTTTGTTATTTCTACCTCAATCTTTCTTCCATCTCCTTCTCTTCCCTGCTTACTCTTTCCATTTTCTGGCTATGCTATTCTTCTATCTATAGCCAGTTTTCTGTCTGATATGTAAGCACATTGGCTATTCCCAATAAAAATAAGAGACCTATGTTCAAATGCAACCTTAATGATAGAGACTTTTCTTGGTAATTTAATAGTGTTGTTCTGAATTGTTTCTACATGATACTCATCAATAATCCTTCAAATGTTCTTGTTTGTAGTAACAGCATCTATGTCATTTAAGCACGAAAAAGACAGTAAGATCTTATGCATGTCTTATGGTGAAATTGAGGAACAATGGCAGTATGGGAGTTACTAATACATTTTGTCAAAAGAAGTATAAGAACAGTGAAATTCCACAATCACACTGTTTGATCTGGATGCATTCAATCAGATTACTGAATATCGTTGTAGCTATACTTGTATGCTGAAAAAATGAATAGCAGCCATTTCTCCAAGGTTATTACATGAGGTGCTCCATGGCAATAAACTTCCTATCACCTTGTGAATGGAGGATGTCAGAAAGACCAGGTCTGGAAAGGCTTGCTTAATAGTGCAAACACAGGAAACTGCTGCTAAGATCTTTCTTCTGCCTAAACATACCTCTCCCCTTCTACCGCTGCTATCCCAGCCTGCAACAATCTATGATCTAACTCCCAAAAATATGTACCTTTGAGGTATACTTTTTCTTGGAGATTCTCTTCAAAGATAAAATAAAGAAACAAAGACTTTCCATAAAGAGATATATTATTACCTCAGTATTTGCAGCACTCTCACAGTGTTTTCTATTCTCAGGACCAATGCATAGTTAATGTTACCCATTCACCAGACACTCAAAATCTTGAAGGGATTTGCTCTACCTCAGTAATTCTAAACATCTGGATATTGCAGCTGCCTATTTACTGCCATTGTATTGTTTTCTTTTTCTGTACAAAATGTGTTTTAGTAGTGAGTAGAGTGCATTAATAAAAACTATGCTGTATTTTCTGTGATTTTAGAGGCTAAGACTTCATTACTGCATATTGGTTATCAGCAAGTCTTTCCTCTCCTGTAGGGAGCAAGTCACCCCTGACTGAGGGGGAAGAGCTCTACCTACCATATCTCCGAACCTGTTTCTCCAGCAGAGAGGTGGGTCTTAAAGGATTCACAGAACTGACCTAGCACAAATAGGAATTAGCCTTAAAAAAAATCAAAAAACTCTGCATAGCAGCTGTTTAGTAGCTAAAAGTAAATAAAATGTTAAGTGCAGCAAGGTAAATAAGATGATCTGATAGAAATTTCTCACCAAGAAAACTCAGTTGAAAGATCCTTATAATTTCTGTCAGTAATAAATGAGTACTTATGTTACCAGGTGATCACCAGGTAATTGAAAATGCTTTTTCATCCCATTTTTACAAGTATGTTTCCATTAAAATGGAATTTTTTAACAAGATGTCCTGGTTTTGGACCAAAAGGGGGCGTTAATAGTGACAAGAGAATCCAACAGAAAACTAAGAACAAAACACACAAGTTTTATTTTACCCACATACACAAACCGACAATAAAAACACAAAGACAGACAAAATAAGGTCTTCCGAGGCCGACAGCTGGGGTGAGAAAGGAAGCTAGGATGGCACTGGGTCCTCACCAGGGTTTCCTTAGAAACACCGGAAAATTAAAGGAAACCAGGGAGACCCCCCTCCTCCTGACGGAAGAAATACCACAGCTGGTGGAACGATATGGTCTTCAGCCCTTGCCACTGGCGCTGGAACTGCAATGCCATCCGTCCCACTAAAAACGCCAAGCCAAGACGAGCAGAGACGTTACTCCAAAAACGGATGAGTCCCTCCAGGACCGCGGTTTTATAGAGAGCCAATCTCGCGCAATCTTGAAGTCCCTCCTGGGTACAGGTTGCCTCTGGATTGGCTAGATGGTGCCCAGGAACTGTCCCCTGCGAGATCTCGCTGCGGGGCAACATGGCGGTGCTTCCCGCCAAACCGCCACGCGGCCAGGGCCCGAGGAGGATTGAGCCCACCCGCGGGCACCATGGAGCACCCTGGGGGCCTTTGACACTGGCACCGGGCTGCCCTGTACGTTTGCTAGTGGCAGCCACTCGCGGCGGGGTGGTTCCGGTGCTGCAAGGGCTACCGACAATCCTGTTCAGCACCGCGTTTTCATGCGCACGGGAAAACGACCGTGCACGCACGCAGCACCAGGAACGGCCAAGCTGAGCCCGCCGGCATTTGGTGGTGATCTGCCGCCGGCGGGATCCGAGGCGGCTCTGTGCCCACCATGCCACTGCCACACCAATCGGCAGGGGACGAAATGTGCGCTCCCGGCGCCCGCAGCAGCCGCGGGCTGAACGCCGCCTGAACGCTGGCTGCGGCACCCCCCCTTCGCTGTCGACAGCATCCGGGATGGCCCCGCGCTTACCACGCTGCCGCCGCGCCAGTGGACTAGCGCTCACAGCAGCCGCGAACCGGCGAGGGAGGCAGCGGGCACCTCCGCCACCCCGGAGATGGAACGGGGGGAGCACTCCCCCTCGCCCCAGGGCTAACGGCCGCGGGGTACCGCGCTGGGCGTCCCGTGGTCGCCGTGCTGCTGCCGCGGGGCTGCACCCGCGGGGCGGACTGCGTGGGAGGCCGCGGTCGCCTACGCCGGTTTGTGGGGGGCACTCCTTCCCACGCCAGCACGGACCGGCCTCGGGCCACCACCGCCACTGCCCATAGTAGCCGTGGGGCGACCCTGCAGCGCGCGGCGGCTCTCCAGCTCAGTGCTGGCGGCCGCGAGCTGGGTCGGTCCCATCCCGCGTGGTGGTACTCGCTGCCGCCGTGTGAACCAGGGACAGACCACGGCCACAGCGCTGTGCCACCGCCGCGTCGTCCGGAGCCTGTCCATCCCACTTTATA
>VYZS01028939.1:2972-21078 GCA_013400695.1 Neodrepanis coruscans | reverse complement strand
TACTGTTGCAATACTACAGATCAAAAGTAAACCTAGAAGGAAAGCCCTGCAAAAAAAAAAAAAAAAGTAGCAGAGTTGTGAAGCTGATAGGAGCAGCAATCTGCTCTGACTTTTTTTCTACAAAGCCTTGGTACAAAATAAATTAGCACTGGTGTTCAAAAAAAATGCTATGTAAGGCTGTTTTCTAACAGACCAGCCTTTCATAAAAACAACACAAAACTCAGAAGTAATTTGTAACTAGTAGTTTGTTCAGTGTTAAATTTGCAGTTGATTTTCTTCTAAAACTCTGAACTAAAGTTCCTTTTAGGAACTTTCGGATATTCCACTTGCTTCTTCATTTTTTTTATTATCATCTTTGTCTTAAAATCATGTTAAAATACATTGTGCAGCTTTTATCCACATATAAATTGACTAGTGACATGACCCTGCGGATAGAAAGCTATTTTGATTACTGTACCGGATGTAACACTGTGTAACAAAACACACTGTCTCTAAAAAAAATTCTATTTTTGACTAATTTCTGCCCAAGTGGATGACAATGAGTAAATCATTGGTACTTTCTGCATGTCTTTTATAACTGGCACTTGTAAGTCAGGAGTTACTGCCACTTAACAAGTAGTTCAATGCCTCCCCACTGAAGATCTTAACAGACAATCATGTCATGTCAGTGAAAAGGGGGCATGGCATCATGGTTCCAAATGTAGGGCCAGTGGGATATTTTTGTCAGAAAATGTAGAGTGGAGCTTGTAAGAAGGAAGTAGAGCTTAACAGAAAGTGAGGAATTATTCAAAGCATGAAGTGCAGTGAAGGAAGATGTGAAGAATGGGATCTAGGGAGATAGAGGAAGAATAAGAAAAAAGACAAAGCAGGCAGTAGGAGGTGAGTATGATAGATATAAGAAACAGATAATCACTTAGGGAATTCCAAGTTTAGACAAAATAGATAAAGCAAGGGAGCATTTAGCAAAAGGTTTCAAAAATAGGATTGATCCAACAAAGATCTTATAACATGCTTTCATTTTGATAGAAAAATTGGTGGAGAAGAAGAGCCTAATAGAAATTTTTTCTATGTAAGACAAGCACAACAAACAGTTGAAAAGTAATAGGAGTTGTTTATTCACTTCACAGGAAGATATGGTGATTTATCTTAATAAGGATGGATGATAAAGACAGAGGCATTACTGGAGAAGAAGACAACAGAAATTTATCATACATGGGAAACAATAGGCATTTGGAGGAGATGGAAGCACACCTCAAACATTACTTTGCTTCCTCCTAGTACTACTTCTTCAATTTCAAGGTATATAAATAACCATGATGCCAAAATGTAAGCAACAAAACTTGGACCCTGTACACAGGAAGAAACATAAGTTTAGCCATTCTGAGTGTGAGGACAGTGCACCACTCAAAACAAATCTAGGGGTGTTAAGTCCCAGAAGAGGGGAAAACAGCAGGCTTTGAAGTTTTCTGGGACAGACAGTTGAGTCCAGACCTGGGTGAGGGCACTGGCAGCTTTGTTTACTGTATGATATACAAGCCCTCTGCAGAAGGTAAAAGGAAACTAGCAAGAAAAAGAAATATAAGAAAGGAAGGGGCATGGAAATAAGACAGCATAGGAAAAGGGGCAACAGAGGAAAATATGTGTGCACTGATAAAAATCTGGAAGAAGGTTACAGGATGGAGACAAATGGATTAAAATGTAAGGGAGTAGAATAAGGAAAAGAGAGGAAAGAGGAAGGAAAACCAGGTTTCAATGGTAAAGTGTACCACTGCTATAAATACTCTAAGAACTATAAGGTAAGAACAGTCTGTGATCTGGTGTTTGGGAGTGAGACAGAGCTGAATAAAGGGAAAAATAATCACTCATGAAAACAAATACTTTATTCAAAGCATAGAATTATAATAAATAGTCTAATTAAGCTAGAGTGCTCACTACATGTCTTGTGCATGCAAGACAGGCACAAGGCTTCCTTATCTAGAAACCATTTTGTTAACCTATTATTAACTCTACTGTTGGATTCTGAGTGGTAATATTAAAAAGGGAATAGGAGACAAGTGTTATCTACTGTGTTAGTGCCAAAGCTCTTTTTAAAGCTTAGCTGCTGACATTACAAATTGCAAGCTGTCCAAATGGCAGCTATGCCTTCTCATTTTGCTTTCTCCCTCCCTTCTCCCCATCCTCTTTAAGGTTAGCAATTGCACAGCAAATAGATGCAGCAGAAGGATTTATTTACAAAGGCCACACTTTCACACCACCTCATTCCTTTTTATTCCTCCTGAGAATATTCAGTTGGTGTTGCAGAAGGTCAATATCATCTGAGTAGTTCAATAATATTTTGGACCCTCTGCTAAGTGTCCTGTACCTCAGACATCCAACAAGCAGCAAGACAGTTTGTTAGAGAGTGTTTTTATTTAATTTTGGGAACTAGAATGTATTTTGGAGTGAATTTTTTTTTTACGTGCAAAAATCCCACATTTAACATTCTATTTTGGGGTGTGTGGGTGGAGTGTCAAAAAGTATAGATTCTAAATCCATTTATTCTTATTGTGCTAGTGCTATACCATATTTCAAAACATTATGTTAAAATGCAGCTGTTGAGCTCCACAGTTTTTAACTCTAAGCTTTCCCATATTTCAATGGGGTCAAGAGAAAAGGAAGAGAAAATTAAATAGTTATCTTCAAAGCCCACCTTGCACAGAGCCAATATGTGACTTGAAATCTGCTTTGGGGGAGTTGATGAATAAAAATGACTAGACTTGCTTAGTATCTATTCGTTATAGAAAAAAATTATTGAATTATATAATTAAATATATGCAAATAAAAATATAATACTAGCATTGGGTATGTAGACAAATGGTACAATAAGTGCATTTTCATAACAATGTTTTATGACCTGAAATCTTAGTATTATGCACAGCCCTGGATATTGGAGTATGTATCTATCTTGAAGCATGTGAACAGTCCTATTTCATTTGAAAAACTCAGGGCATAAGGAACAAACTAAACATTAGAATATGTATTATGTAAAAATATTTTCAGATAAATCTTTGTTGCACCTCTTCATCTTTGTTAGCATACAAGTTAAGTCAAGTTAGATTCAGAGTTTGAAAGAAAGTGAATGCTGGGAGAGAAAATCTTTTATGTCCAAGCTATAATATAGCAATCAGTGGGGTTATAATTTAATTCTTCAAAATATGATCATACCATTTCCCTGGAGTCAGTTGAATTAATTCAGACTAATCTTTCATTCCAAGAATGCCTTTAGTGTGTCTGAATATTTCTGGTTGAGGTTCTTGCAATTGTGTCCTCTCTTGCAACAAAATAATGCATAAACCATAACTATCTGTATACATTAGAAATCTTCACACCTAAAACTATTATCTCTATTTTATTAAAAAATGAAAGAGGTGTAATTGCTGCGTGGCACTCAACTTATTATAAGCACACCTGGCAGAGACAGTAGCATGAATCTCACACTAAGATTTCTTGGTTCACAACACAGACTCATACATATTACACCTGATCATCATTTATAGTAAATTACCAAAACTGACACTCTGTAATTTTAGTGCATAAGAAAACTCTTTGTTGGTTACAAGGTGAAAATCTTTTGCTTTTTTCAGTCTCAGAACCATGAACTGCATGGTGCTAACTTTAGAGCACTTTTTGGGTTTTTTCACTGGCTGTAAGAACAAAGGAGGTTTATTAAGGCTTGGTGTAGATAGAAAAAGGTCCTTGCCTGAAAGATACTTTCTACATGGCTAGCGTGGGAGATAGAGACATCACTGAAATCAAAGACAAGTCCTGTTCAGCTAAAGTCTTAAAAGACATTACTTTGCTTGTGCAGGTGATAAGGAAAACAGAAAACAAGTCTTATTAGCAGGCAAGATACTGTGAAAAAAGAAAAGTGCAACAAGCTGGAAAAAAAAATAAGAAAAGGTATGCTTATAGCAATAGAGAATAAGATTTCATTGTTTTAGGGAAAGTTTGCAGTAATGAAGAGAAGTTAATATGCACTGAAAATGGTGGTTTGTCCCCGGAATGAAAAACAGAGAAGACCTATGAGCAACATTACATGAGTCTTCTGAGTGCAAGAGATGTTTAGCTAAAAAATCAGAAGAAAATGGAAATGACGGGGGGTTTTATCTTCTCTAATTCCAGTCCTTAGGCTCAGTCAGAAAAATTTCAGAGACTTTAAAAAGAATTTCTTGGATGAGCAAGAGAAAGGAGCTTTCCTGTTCCTGGCCAGAATTCAGGTTAATTATAAGGAAAACTTTGGGTCCTGAAAATCTGTGAGCAGCTTAGTGTAAAAGTTATGATGGGAAGGGAAAAAAAATAAACATTCAAGATGATTTTTGCAAGTCTGACTTCTCAAATCATTGAACTATTTTTTTGTTTTCTTTGCTTTTGTTGTGGGTTGGACGGGGGGAGGGGATGTCTTTTAAAACTTTTTTTTCCTTTTCCTGAGAAAGGGGAGCAAGAGAAATGGCTGGGTCCTGGCATTACACGGCACTGCAAGGGCAGTGGCAGAGCAGGGCCAGGAGCGCCACTGCCCAGCCCGCGGCTCCCGACCCAGCCTGGCCCCGGTTGGGCTGGGGCTATGAGCAGCAGCACCTCCGTGCTGGCCCGTGGCTCAGGCCTGGGCCAGTCGCCGGTGCCATGTGGGGGGGCACAGCGGCAGCGGAGAGGGGCTATGAGTGCAGAGCACAGCAGGGGAGGTGGTGCCCGCTCCTGCCTCATGACTGCCGGGCACAGAGCGTGGCGGGTGGAGATGATGCCATTCCTGCATGCTTCCCACGGCCACACGGAACACAACGAGTGGAGATGGTGCAACTCCCACACACTCCCCCCATAATCCCTCTGGGCGTGGAGAGCAGCAGGGCCAATGCGAAGCCAACTTGACCTGGCCCAGCCCAGCACTCACTGCTGTGATGGAGCCAGGCTGAGGCCAGGAGCTGCGGCACCAGGTGTGGCTCAGCTCGCCGCTGCTTTGTAGCGGCAGTGACTCCTCCAGTGGCAGGCAGCGAGTGCCCTGCAGGCAGAGTGGGCATTGCCTTGGCAATGCACAGAGTGGGGACAGCCCCAGGCCAGCATTGTGGTGCAGGATGGGCCCGCAGCAATGGGCCCAGCAGCTGCTCTGGCCACCCCCTATCTGGGTCCCTGTGGTGCTGGCGGAGAGGCAGGCAGTGGCCCCTCTCATGGTGGGCAGTGACCACTCCTGCAAGCAGTGCCGTTGGTGCCTCTGGGCGCCTGGGTCCCCCCAGTGCTAGCAGGGAGGCAGTGGCAGCAGCCCCTTCCTGTGGTGGGCGCTGCCCTAAGTGGTTTTAGCTGCAAATGCCACCATATTTGCCTCTTGGTGACATCCAGAGAGAGAGTGGTGCCCAGTGCTATGTGACACCAAACCAGGCTGCCGACCAATGGAGAAGCAGCGTGCACCAGAAAGGGAGAATGAGAAAAGACGAGAACAGACACACTATAAAAGGAGCAGAAGTGGAAGTCAGCGCTCTCTCGGCTCTCTCTCTCGGCTGTCTCAGAACAGGCAGCAGCGTGGCATCACCACAGCTCAAGCAGAGGACCATGCGGCTTCATGTGGCAGCGACAGCAGTGTGGTATCTCTTCCTCTTGGGTCCCCTGGGGTTTCCTTTCACTCTCAGCAGCTCCGGAAAGGTGTGGGACCCTGCTGCATCACCTTTCCAGCTCTGCCCTCATGGCAGCACTCCTCCCTCTCTCTCCACAGCCCAGCAGTTGGCCCAGAGCAGCAAAGGGGTTATTTCTTTTTGCAGTTATCATTGTCAGGTTATTGTTTGTATCATTGGTTCAAGCATATAGTAGTTCATACACCCCTTATATTCCCTGTATTTAATAAATTACTGTGTTGTTTTCTTCTCTATTATGTCTTTCGGCATTTAGTAACACCCCCTAGTGTCCAAACCAGGACCGCTTTTAATGACATATTAACACATTCTATAGCACTGTGAGATCCGTATATTTTTTGTGCACTACTTCAGTGAAGTGATTTAAGTGAGTATCTGAACTTAAAGTTTCTGTGTAAATCTATGACCTTCACCTCCGTTGCCTTAAGAGAAATTATAACGTAAGTAGAATATATTTTGAAATCCAGCAAAAACAAGGATAGGAGTATAGATAAGTTGTTCACAAGTTCAAACCAGGATTTTTTCTGTTTATCTGTTATGATAACAAGCTTTGATCATGTACTATCTATATGCATACCTGACCATGCCTGAGTCAGAACACAGGGAATCAATCTTCTTTCCTTCTTTCCCTTCTATCCCTTTGAAGCCATATTTATGTACTGTATTTTTAGCTCATTCCAACTATCAATGTATCATACACTACTAAACTAAGTTGATTGCAAACAAAATCAAGTAAATAGTCTAGTAAGAACATACATATTGTTGCCTTTCAAATAACTAATTTGTAATAACTATGACCATTCTTTTGATAGGCTTAGGTGTTATCTTCTGAGAGAGATAGTCATCATTGCTATCTACCAGTGAACTGAAGGAAACTGAAACACAGCAGCTAAGTAAAATAATGATTGTGGATTTGATAGCTACCTCTGGGCCTATGACTGATATCTCTCTCTGCCATTGTATAGGTGTGTGTGACAAAGTACTCCTGTGGAATATGTATACAACTTTTTCTGATCTCTTACAAAGAAACTATATTACATTTTAGTTTGCTTCAGATACTTGGGAGCATTTATGTTCTACACTATCTAAATTTGTCTAACAAAATGTAAATCTTTGAGTAACTGCAAACAGGATTCTGAAACACAGCTTGAATTTCTATTTCCCTGAGCAGATGGTAGAAAAACAGTTGGTGTGGCCACCAACCATAAGCCCAAGGCTTTGAGTCTGGTATTTTTGTTCTCTGATTCCAGTGGCTGTTCTGAAAAATGGATGTTGCCTCCTGTTCTCCATCTGCAGGTCATGGAATGTTTTAGGGAGTAGAGTGGTAGACTGATTTTCTTAACTTCATTGGAAACAGCTGCTACTTGCCATCATGAGAGCAACAAATGCAGTTTGGACCTAGGTCAGTACTCTCCACTCAGCCTATTATAGCTGAGTAATATAACAGGAACAAAGACTGCTTGAGGATGTACTTTCATACCTACATAAAATACTAGGCAATATCAATAGCTATCTACTAGAAGCAAAATTAAACAATTTTCAAAGCAACAACTATTATTTACATATCAGTCAAAGGAAAGTTATTCAAAATTAACATAACTACTTCAGATTTAACGATATTCAGACAAAGAGTGCAGTTATCAGATGCTCAATATTCCTGCTTCATGATCTTTCATTTTAATTATCTCTGTTGTCAGGAGTTGCTCTGTTTAAAGGACATTCTGATGTCAGACATTGTGTATTAAACAGTTACTAAAGATCTAAAAGTGGGAGATAGCCACTAAATCACATGAACAACACCAACAATGGCTCAAAGAAACAATTGTCCAGAAAATACAAGGGAAATATTATTGCAATGAATTCCAGGGCCCAATGAAGGAAATACAGATCAGAAAATGGTTTCCTTCAGTCCTTTCCCTGCAAAAGTTGCAAATATAATTATTCTTCTCCAATGGCTTTACATGTCAATGTATGCAAAGTGCATAAAAAGTAATTTTAAAAGGCTTTGCTTTTTAATGCCACTTCAACTTTATATTGAAATCGTGTAAGAATTTAGGATTTAATATCCTTTGTTTCATACTTCCTCTGTGGTCTGAGATCACATCACTTGCATGTCAAGGCAAAGATTTGTTGGTGCTATTTAGAATACTCTTTTAACTAAGCACAGGAATACTGTTTTTGTTTTTTTTTTTTTAGATCTAAATAATACTGAAAATACATAAACAACTCTTAGTGTAGGTGTCTTCTTCCTAGACATTAACCTCACTGCCCAGACTAAAAAAATGTTAAATTAGGCTAACTACATGGAGTATTACTCAAAATTGTAATAGAAAGAAGAGAGAGAGGTTACAATATCTATGCTATCTTACCACAAGTATTGAAAATTTTAGGACAGGAAAAGGAATAGGATTATCTGCAAACTTCTGAGTAAATCTAAGAAAAAATGTTTTCCATTCATTTGGAAGATAAACTGTATTAAATTATATTTTCCTCAGAATATTTATTTATTTATTTATCTATTAGTTTGAGGTAGGTATTTATATGAACTTATCTTGTGAAAATTAATTTTCCTACATTTTGAAAGTGCATGCATTTAGCATGGGATGCTGAATCTTTTTATTGTTACCAGTTTAGTGTGGTTTTTCATAAACCATATTGTCAGCAGTTTCATTGTCATAACAGGCTGAGACACATGGTATTCTGTATTTATGAAACAAGTAAATATTTTGTCATTCTCTGTTAAAAACAGCATGAGTCCAGGCAGATTTTAAGCAGACAAGTGCTGAAATCCTGAAAGAATCTTAAAGGGCTTGCTTTTTTTCCCTCACTTTCCTTAAGGTGAACAGAGTTGTCATGGGGTCCACTTGAAGTTACTATGACTAAACCCAGCAGCTGGATCACAGTAAAGGATTTGAATCAAAGCCATTAAGATTGAGGCATAATGGGCTGATTTTTGATCAATAATAACTATATCTATAGAATATGCAGAGATAAGAAAAGAGTGTATTAATTAAGAAGATTCTGCAGAAAAGACAGATATTAGCAACAATAAAAGAAAAAAAGAATAACATCATCGTCTCTTTCTTGAGAAGATAAGAAAAATAGAGAAATAATCTCAGTAAGAAGCATAGGACATTATTTTTAATTAATCTTACACATCATGACAGCATAGTTGCTATTTTTCTGTTGGAATAACGCAATAAAAATCCATGTTTCCTGACCACCATAAAACTGATCTCCAAAATTCCTTTACCAAGGAGTCTTTTTTTGCTTCCTTAGGATAATTATTATTTTGTCATATTTTAAAAGAAAATGAAACTAAAAGGAACTTCATTAACTGCTTTTAATATTGGAAGGTTATATTCTGCAAAGAAAGCAAAAAAAATATCAAAATTAAAGTATTTCTCATCTCTCCCAGAATGAAAATATATTTAGCTATTTAAATCTTAGTCAGTTAAATCTGGAAGAATGACAAATGGATCAATAAATACTGATTGTCCATCTCCACCAGTACCGAACGATAGACAACATAGTGACTATTCTTGATGGCTTTTCTTCAGTCTTAGAATGAATTGGCTGAGGAAAACATCTGTGCAGGAGAGTGCTGTGCTGTTTTTAAAGAAGAGTCCAAAACAAATCTATTTTCCAGTTCTATGCTTTTGTATTGTTGCCCATATATGTCCTAGCTAGAATTTCATGCTGCCAAATCTGATTGCAGGATCAAAGTCATAATTGTATAAGGATGAGTACTGCACAAGATGTAATATTCTTCATTCATTGATCCCTTGTACTTAAATTGTGTGTTTAAAAAAAAAAAAAAAAAGAAAGAAACCAAATCTCCAGAATCTCCAGGGAACTCATAGCAAATCTTTACGTCAAAAATTTCCTCAGCTAAATCACAGCAGCTCATGGCATTTTTCACCTGCAGACCACAATGTATTTTTAAGCAAACCCCAATACTATTGCTGTGGTGGGTCCTTATGAGAAGTGACTGCCACCAGTGTGAGAGTCTCTCCTCTTTTTCTCTGCTTTTTCATACTCTCAGTTTACAATGACAGAGCCAACAAAGTGCTGAACAGCAGACTAATATAAAACACCTGCACCTGCTCTGAGTAGGCCCTGGCAGAGACTATGCAGTTATTGTGCAAAAAGTACAGTGCAAGGACATGTGTTGAACTGCAGAGGACATCCAAAGTGGAGACATCTTCCTGGAAGGCTCTGCTGCTTCTCTTCCCAGGTAGCCACTGGGCAGTTTTTCTTTTTTTCACCATTAGATTATGTGTGTAATCAGCCATGAACCCTCCCATAAGCCTGTATACATATGACTGTGTAAGAAGTAAATTAGAACACAATGTGATTACTCTTTAACAATCCATCTTGACATTCCCTAGGACTACTATAGCTACAAGAGCATAATGAATTCACTGGCAAGTGGAATCTTGATGTTAACCAAACTCTTACACTTCAGAGGTACTCTGACAATAGCATTTTTCCTCCATGAGTTATATTTCATCTCTGCTATTTTAATCATCATTTTTTGTAATGTACTTGTAATGTACTACTGATAGAAATAGATAATGACTAATAGATAGAAATACAATGAGAAAAGTGTACTACTGATAGAAATAGATAATGACTAATAGATAGAAATACAATGAGAAAAGTGCCTACACAGCATGAAAATACCATGTAAAGCTACAGATTTCAGGGTAAACAAACATTTTTCTCTTTACTGCCATGGAGTCTAAACAAGAATCAAATATTTGAAATCACTGTGGGTTGGAAAATAAAACCGTTCCCCCCCCCTCCATTCCCTGCCGGGGCTGTCCCGTGGTCCCGGGGCTGGGCTGGCGCTGGGCGGGCCAGCGGCGGTGGCAGAGCAGCAGCAGCACCGGGCGAGCCNCCTGGGGGTTACCTTGCAGCTATTCCCCAGGGCCCGAAGACCACACCTTTTCCTTTTTCATCACTAAATCCCTCCTTGGGCTAAGGGAGGGAGGGGGCTGTGCACGGTTTTTATAATTTTCTTGAGTTGTTCCCTCAGTCAAAACCGGGCAGAGGCTCACGTCTAAGGGGATCTTCAGACCACATGCTCCCTTCTAATTACCCCGGAGTCTCTCAGCCGGGCCCAGAGGGAGAGAGACAAGCACTATCTCTAGAGTGTCCTCACCTCAAATGCGGGCCCTGGAAAATTTAGTTTGTTTGTCTGTTTTGCACTTTATTTGTCGGGTTTTTGTGTTTGCGCAAAATAAACTGTGATATTTGTGTGTTTTCTTCATTTTGAGGTGTGTTTGTGACTTCTCTCAGAGTCTCTGGTTCAAAATCGCTGAATTTGTGGTAAAACCACCACAGAAATACAAACAATTCTGGAGAACAACTTAAAAATTACATGCTGCTTTTATCAAAGTGTACAGACTTAAGTGAACTATATAAACTTGAATACTACTTATGCTTTTTTTAAGTGTACTTACTGCAGACTTTCTCACTGAAAGAATGAAAGCATGCAGGTGCAATTAGAAAAAGATTCAGTTCAAAGCAGATGAAGTTATAAACCCCTAAAAGCCAATTATTCTTAAAAAGAAAATATAAACCAGAGCATTGTTAGTCTTACATTCTTTTATTACTTGCTGTTAAAATAATTAGGTGCTCCCGAATATTTTAAAATCTAAACTTCAGTAAGTTATACTACTGAATGTGTATTTAGAAAAGAACTTCAAAGTTAACTCAGTTGATCTTTTTTAAGCAATATGCTTAATTTAAAGGTAGTTCTGGACAAGAGCTTGTATAGTTTCCAATACAAGGAGACTACAGTACTTGCTAAAAAGCAATTCAGGAAAATACATCTGGCATGTAATAAAGGAGGCCATAGGTGGGGAGAAGAAAAAAAGGAAAAAAAAATCATAGGAATGTCTAGACAGTTGCTTTCATCAAACAGATTAACTCGAGCCAAATTGAAAGCAGTCTGGCAGACTTAAAAGTGTGATGTTAGAAAGTGTATTTGATGAATATGAGTAAAAATGTAAGCATAGTTAAATTTTACTTTACACTGTTCATCAGTCTCCAGCATTTTATAATGTCTGTTCAGAGCTTCTGAGAGTGTATATATAGAAGCTAACTCTAAGTACCATATCACAGCTCGCTATAGGCAGTTGAGCTTCCCAAGAGAATGAAGAAATTTAGAGTAATTCTTTTGAATTCCAATCAAAACACAGGGACATGAGGTTCCTATTACAGATATCTAGATTAGGTGTCTAAAGCTGGAATACATGAATTAACTTTCTCCGTTTGATTAATTTTCTTTTTAAAAAAAAAAAAAAAAGAGAGAGAGAAGGAGTTATTGGTACAAGTCAGTACAAAGAAATAGTCTTCTAATTGTTTCTCTATGAGTAACCAGGGATGCTAGGAAGGCTGCTCGCCACACTTTTTGGGCTTAGCTGTTTGTTGCCAAAATTAATTCTTTGGATAAAACCTCTAAATTGGTCCAATACCTTT
This sequence comes from Neodrepanis coruscans, assembly GCA_013400695.1. Taxonomy (NCBI): domain Eukaryota; kingdom Metazoa; phylum Chordata; class Aves; order Passeriformes; family Philepittidae; genus Neodrepanis; species Neodrepanis coruscans. The sequence continues at coordinate 8,935 of VYZS01028939.1, read as the reverse complement.
TCTTTGCAAAAATCCAGATTTAGAGCCCAGTCAGGATTATGTGATTCTGTTTCACTTTTAATTTCTGCAGTACTGATAGGAACGCTTCTAGGTATTGCTCTCCAAATCATTACAGGGCAACTGAGCTTCTCCTGATGGCTTTAGTCAAAGAAACTCTGGCAGAATCACATATAAGCTTTATAGGCATTGTGTGTGTGTAGAGACGTCTATGTCAGAACCTGGGGTCTCTTTAGAAGTGCTGTGGGAGAACAGCCTAGCTTTTAATGACTGCTGTTTGGAAAATTTACCAACAGAAGAGTCAGCAAGGATGCTGACATTAAACATATGAGGAAATGATGAATGTAGGGATTTCTACTTTAGCTCCATGCATAAACTGGCATTTCTTTATCAGGACAAGCCTAATGGCTATTGTATCATCACACAAATCAGGAACACTTATCACCATCTATGGCCCACAATATATACCCAGTTAGGAAACCACATGAGGTTTAGCAGTCTCAGAACTGTGCCCAGGCCTGTTGCACTCCTGCTGTGAGGGGAAAGACCTGAATATGCAAACATTATGGCATACATTAACTGACTCAATGCCCCTCTAATGGGACCAACAAATGCAATGACTGCAAGAGTAGCTTCATGCAGATGCCATGGAAAGTTCATGCACTCATGAAAACCACTGGACAGCACACAACAGTAGGAATCTGAGGACATGAAGCATACTAGTAATGGTAAATGTTTTATATATGCCTGTGGCAAGCTGAACCTTCCACAGTGTCCTTGTTTCATCGTAAGCGAGTCTCAGGGTGGAACATAATGGCCACGCCACCTGGGGAGATTCTGAATGTTCATCTGCTATGTCACGTGCCATTTTGCCGATCTTGAAATATGGCGAAGTACAGTGTACTAACACACTTCAGAGCTTTTAAAGTGCCTGCTGGTTGTAATTTTTGTGCCCCTACAGAGAGGGAACTGCCAATCTGCATGGGGCATATTGTACCCAGTAAATTTTATAGGCCACGTGGAAGAGGGGCTTATATTTTTGCTGAATAAAATTTCAATTTAAATGTAACTCTCTGCTTGTTGTCTAGAAATGTAGAGTCACATTTAATTGGCCTGCATTGATCGTTTGAAACTGCTTATTAGTTTAATGCAGTGTTTTGACAAAACTGCAGCCTTCAAATAAATGGAGAGAAAGGTTGCTACTAGCACAGAATTTATTCAAATTTTCTATTTACCAATATATGGATGTATGAAAAACACATTTATAACCTCTGAAATTTGCTGGGTTTTTAAACTATGCACAAAAGCAGAACAAAAATAAAATATGGAGCTGGCAAGAAATTACTTGTTTCTTCTCTATGTAGGGCTTGATCTATCTGTGTCCCAAGAAAATACCTATAATTTGGACAGAGATAAGAATAGTGCACTGCTACTAAAATGGAAGTCTGCAATATCCCTTACAGGCAGTTAAGCATTTATAAAGGTTTTTGTGCAGCACCAAAGACAAATAAATTAGTTTCTCTGTCTGAATAAAAGTTTTTCAAGCCTGCTGACCATTATTAATGTGGTGTTCAAGTAAAAATTACCTGCCAACTTACTAAACAACTAAATATTCTACAAATAGCACCTGCCAAAGTGGGGAGGAAAAAAATCCCAAACATAAAACCAATTAAATAAGTATTACTTGATTGCTTGGACTTTCTTTGGTGTTATTCTTAAGAATTTCTGATGAAGAGGAAAAACAAAACTTGACTGGTCTGACCATTGCCACTACTTCATCTGAGGAAAAGCTGCAGTATACAGGAGCTTTGCTGAAGTAAACATAGTTTGTTGACTGTTTCCAAGGGAAGGAACCACTCCCTTGAAGTCACCAGTTTTGGCTCTACTAGTGTTCTCTAACCCCTTTATCATGCTGTCATACATAGCCCAACTTTTATATCTAAGTCTTTGAGGTAAATACAAGGGAAAAGAGCCTTCTTGCTGCTTCAGTGACCTTGTCAGAGCTCTTATCATGGCAAATTTTCCTTAAAGCAAACTTTCAATAGCTCTATTGTGACTTGATTAAAGTTGTTTGTTCTATTTTTACACCAGCCTTGCCTGCTGGTTCCAAATATATTACACATTCACACCTGGAGATGCCCCTATCTTTTCTTCATCTCTTGTTCACACTTTTAATTGACAATTCTCTTGAACTATTGAGTAGCAATACCCACAAAGCTGCTATGTAGACTGTACTAAACTTCAGCTTCTTGTCCTATAAAACTTGCAGTTTCATATATTGAGTTGAACTTTTGATGAAAAGGACTTTAAAAATTCCACTCTGAAAAACAGCATTGGAGGGGGGGCATTCTGATATTTTTGTTCTTTAAAAAAAATGGAGCAGAATTTTTCCAAATTCTCAGTGACATCTACATGGTGTCTGTGGATGAATATGATTCTACATTACAGTATTTGCCATGTCACGAACTATATATGTGTACTTTTATAAACTCATTATAATTCAAATAAAAAATAAATAAATGTCAAATAAATGTCTTAGCTGGAAAGTCATCGAATTCTGATCAGGCAATAAGTAATAAATATATATTCTCTACTCCAAGATGTACTTTAGGGCTCCTCTGTGCCATCATGTTTCCAAATAGAAAGGTATTTTCAGCTATGTGGATAAATGAGAAGAATTTCACAGGTTTTAAGTCCACAAGCAGTAGCTATAGAGAAGAGGGAATATAGCACACATATTCTCCAGAAATTTCCCTCATATGAGCCCAAATTATGTCTGTTGACAAAAGCTCAGTTTATATAGCATTTCCTGTGGTCATTTATTCTACTGATTAACTATCCCTATTATTAGAAAGCCATGCATTATTTTTTGTTTGTGCTTGTCTGGCTTTCAGCTCTTAGCTGCTGTTTCATATTACATCTTTTTCTGCTATATTAAATATCCCATTAGTACCCAGCAAAAGCAATTCTGCAGGAAAGTTCTTATATACTACAATCAAGTTACCTTTTGATCTCTACTTTGAGAAAGTAGAGAAAATTACCTCCTAAAGTCTTATATTATTTTTTATCACATTCTCAGCATATTTTCCTAGCTTTGAGGTTCCTCTTTCACAAATTCAAATTTATATAAACTGTCAGGAAAGTAGGTCAAGTATTCATGCACTTGACCGTTTGCAAAGGTAATCATTAAACTCTCTCTAATTAACCAATCATTCAAGGCACCTTAGGGTGAAGATCATTGGGCCAAGACAGTAGGAAGATGTTAGATTTGTTTACATATACCCTAAAATGTTATTTACCTTCTTGTCCCTTTTGGTTGCTGTTATGTGTGCCAGCTGATCACCTCGAACTTTTGAGTAAAAACATCCAAATAAAGAACATCAAACACTCTTAAATGCAAGTACACTAAAGAGCTTTCACAAGACATTTAAAGGTAAGCACAGTTCCAACGCTGTCCTTTCTTTATAAATTATATATCCGACAGTTTCTTCTTCCTCTTGATGTCCCCTGCCAGTTGCACCTCATTTTTGTTCTTTGGTTATTTGATTTTGGCCAGCATGCCTGATCTATACCTCTGTACTCATCTTCAGCAATTTGATTTCATCTAAATTTCCATTACAGACCTTTCCTGCACTAGAGAACAAAAACTACTGACTAAACCTCTGATTTTTTTCATTGCTCTGCCTTTCTTCCTCCCAGAATAGTATCGTTTACACTTTTATTCTAAATACTGCATGTCTAAGGAGCCGCCAGACTTTTTTTCGGGTTCTTTTTAGATCAGTATCCCAGAAGAGTTCACCTATGAAATCTCTGATTTATGAAGTCTGCTTTTAAAAGCCTGCTACTTTTTGGATTTTTTAACTTTTTTTTTTTGTACTGCACCAGCTTTTCAAGCCAAAGCTTTCCAGCAGCTGTATTTCCTCCAAACATGTCAAAAGTTTCAGACTATTTTGGGGTTTGTTAAATTACAATTAAAGAAGCAATAACAGTCATGTATATGTAATAAGCATGCAGGGAATAATGACTGCCTAAAGGTGGCAGCTTGTCAAAGGATTTTGTGATATTTTTTATTCTGCTTCATGAGGAAATAAACGGGAGAGGAAGACTTGCCCAGAGGAAAAAGGTGTGCATCATTGCAGTGGAAATGCAACACTTTTAAAGTGCATGCAATAATATATACTTCTAAAACCATCTAAACTGACTGAAATAGGAATCTTATGTGAAAAGAAGCACAAAATTCTTTTTTAAAAAATTAAGATATTTTTGAGAATAGCCTATCTCACTTAATGACCTTTTCCAAGGTTAATATTATAAAAATTCTATAATTTCCTTATCTGAGTGTATTTACCTTTAAGATGCTTCTGTAAGAGAAAAGTGTTTCTAAAGTTGTGTAGTTAGGGGATAGGAAATATTTCCAAAATTAAAGATCAAAACGAATTATAAATTTAAGCCAGACAGTAACATGGGTATCCAACACCTGAACGTTAAAAAAAAGTGGTGTTTAAGCTATATCCTTTCAAAGTTATAATCTTTATGAGGCTGCAGAATGAGTGAACTTAAGTCACATCTCCAGTTTCAGGACAGAGGTATTATTACTATGAGCAGCAAAGACAATCCTTTTCTTCGTAGAGGTGCAGTTCCAAGTGCTACTATCATTCCTGGAGTCAAATCATGAATCGGGTTATTAGTGCAACACTTGAAGATATCTCAGAAAAGGATTACTCTGTCTGTGCTGAAAAATAAAGTAATTCCTTCATTAATTAAAATAACTTATAATAATTCAAATAAAATAATAACGATTTGTCCTCCTGTTTCCCAGTATCCAGAACTGGTGTATGAGGCATGTCAGGGTATATGACTCTACCTAGACATTCTGGGGAGCTCTTAACGTTTGTGTTCTTGATGTTATCTCATCCCCTTTGAATTGCGAGCATGGTCAGGCTGCAGAGCAAGTGGAATGTCTGCTGGACAAAATGTTTGGGCTGAAAGCAAATGCCCAAGCCCTTGAAAAGGCCATGCAAATGGACCATAGCATGCAAAACTGCTGAACACAAGTCAAGAAATTGCTGGCTGTGAACCATTACACTGTAAGAAGCTGCTTAAGGCCACAGATAGCCCCTCTGAGGGACAGCTGATTTCACTAGAGGGGAAGAATTGAGGGATGCCAGTCCCCATGTCAAGGGGATGTAATGGCACCTTTCCAACTGTGCCCTGATGTAAAGAAGTAAAACTTTCTCCCTGATGCAGAGGTCTTGGTCTCAACAACTCAGTGCAGCAGGTTTTGGGGTACAGAGGGGTTTGAGTTTTACTTTGTTATGCCTTTGGCTAGTGAATGGTTAGAGAAAGGTATAAAAATATACGTGCTTTTTTCCTAGTGGTGTTTTAAGAGGAAACACAGTTTGAAGTGAGGAAAAACTATTTCAAAACAGATTCAGGGTAGCAAGCACCACTCACTTCAGTCCTGGGACAGGGTGGTCCATAAGGCATGTGGATGGTCTTAAAAATGAGTACCTTATGCTTTACGGTTTTGGATTATACTCCATATTATTGGAATGCAGCTCTTTAAGCTAAAACTACTTCAGCACACAGTTATTATTCATCTTTTATAATAAAAAATTCAAAGGCTTTATATATTGATAGAGAAATACAGACCTAGAGGAAGTAAATGCTACTAGGCATTTAAATGAAGCCTGGATAAAGCATCTATGGATCAGAAATATAATAATTGTTCCTTCTTAGAATTCTATCCATCAATTCCTATTTATTTGTTTTAAAATGTTGGGCCATTGCAAAGTCACTAAAGGAATAATAACTGTTAATCTGTTTTTCCTCAGAGATCTGAAGATTAAAGCTGATGGGTAGAAATGTAGGTAATCAAAACATGTACATTAAATTTTGTGAGATCAAAACCTGTAGATATGTGCCACATCTTTTAAACAAGCAATAGAAGCTGAAGCTAAAAGAGC
>VYZS01028937.1:332-15991 GCA_013400695.1 Neodrepanis coruscans | reverse complement strand
TCTGGCTCAAATCGCACCTGCAGGAAAATGGATCATTTTACAGGAGAACTGACAGTTTCCTATTCCTTCCCTTTAATTTAAAGTTTGACACAAGCCTACACTTTGATGATGAAGGTTATGTGTATGTTATGACCAGCACAGGTTATTCTTGGTCAATCTCCTATTGCTGCATTGACTTTATGTTGTTGACTTTGATGCTTTGATGCTTACCTGTATGTTGTCAACATAATCACCAAGCAAATTCTGATTTCTCATTTTATTTCCATTTCAGGAACGTGTAGAGTTATCCTCCCACTGCTGTGAGGGTTCATTACCTCTGCTGAACTATCCACAGATCATGGAGAAGGAAATAACATTAGCCTCTTCAGAAGTCTTCTAACACTGCAGCACTGGTCTTGGGGAGGGGTTTTACAAAGTGTTTTGTCATTTCTGGGAAGCAAAAGGAATCGCACCCCAATGGAATGTGCAGCACTCACCATTAGGGGAACACCTTGCCTTGCAATGAAGTTAATCAGGAAATAACTGCATGGAATAAATCTGGAAACTCCCAGTGCCAGCTTCATTCTGGGTTCTAACGACACAATCCAAACCTTTGAATTTGGGACAGGAGAGTGTTATCAACACAACACGTTAAACAACCTTAACTCCAGTGAGCAATGGCACCAGTATAACACTTGTTTATTAGCAAAATGCATCTGATCTCAAAGGCCTGCATGACAAGTTCATTACATATCAATTTAATTAGCTGATTTACATTTAATTTACATTTCAATTAATGTCTTTAGCAACAAAACGTTGCCTTAATAGGGTAATTGCCTATTAGGCAATATGTAAAAGAATAAATAGTTGCATTCTGAGGAAGAATTCCTATTTTCAATTTTTTATTACCATAAATAACCTAAATAATTATTGCTCTTAAGGGGCCACGTCCCAGTTCCCTNAGCATTGATCTCATATATATACTCACTCTGCTGGTTTAAATTTGCTCAAAAAACCATAGAAGGTTTGGCATGGTGTTGGTGGGTTTTATGCTACATTAGGCATTGACTGTCTGTGCTAGTCTAACATTACACTGGATCCAGCATCCTCTGTCCTTTGGCAGCCAGTGCAAAGCCAACACTAAGGCACTAAGCTGGCACAAACTCCATGTCAGGAGCTCTGGCTGATTTGATGTACATGTCTGTGCTTTGTTTGGATGAAGTTTGTTCTGCTGGCAATTCAGTGGTGCAGAGATCCAGAACTGATGACTGGAGCTAAGGCACTGATTGCAGTTGCTTAAAGTTATGTCATGTGAGGAAATAAAAAGGGACTGGATAAGATATTGTTCAGCAAATAATAAATTAATAATATTCTAGGAATACATAGAGCTTTTTAAAAAGAAAATGTTTAACTAATAAGAAAACAACCTTTTCATGTAGTTTCCTCATTAACCTTTAATGATGATTCATATGTAAAAGAAACCCAAACACAAACATAGAGCTATTCCTTCTTAAATTGCACATAAAGCCAAAGCTAGAAATAGGATTGTTAATGACAGCATTGTGCAGCTTCTAAGAACAGATAATCAGTGTGGTTTCTCTTTTCTCCTCTTTTTTTTTTTTTTTTTTTCCTTTTTTTTTTTTTGTGATTATTTTTTTCTTTCCTCTTTCTTTAGGTATTTTAACTGNAGTGACTATGTGTTACTGTCCTCATTCTATAGGTAGTTTAACTGGCAGTCTAGAAATGTTAAGGGATGTTTCATATCTTTCAGCTATAAGGAGAACCCCTACCCCTTTCAGTCCAGCCATTCTGCTCTAATGTTTACTAAAGTCAACAATGGCGTTAGTGGATTTTGGACTTGAACCCCAAGATCTTCAGACAACTCATGACTGTAATGCAAACACTGTCCAGTACTGTGCCAGCTTCTTACCTGGTGTAACTCATGTAGCTTCAGAGACAATTCACCTGCACTAGATGCTTGGGCAAATTTATTGCCAGAGACTAGGCAGGTTCTAGTTCCTTAGTGCTTAATTTTCCTCTAACAAGGTGCTGTATGTATATAACATTAAGAGAGCTAAAAAGAAATCAGGTAGGAGTCCCTTTCTTATAATACTAAATGCACTGTTTCACTGGGATAAGGAAAACAGTGCTGAAGAGAGAAAGAGAAAAGATTATGCTTCTAAAAAATGTCTACCTTCAGAAGTAGAAGTTAATTGCTAAGGACTCAGATGTATCTTCTGCTATTCTGCATTTTATTTCTGCTTCTACAGTTGATGGATCTGGAATTGTCTTTCAAGCTGCTAACTCAAAAGCTCATTTAAAACCTTTCCTACTTTCCCATGTCTCTGATTAACACTAATCCACTCTACCCTTTCTTTTCCTACAGCTTCTTATGCTTGCTCCTTGCTGCAGCCAGCAAGAATTCTAATTGGCATCTGCTCTTCTTTTTGGGTTTCCAGGGTTTTTTTCTTTCTTCCTGCTCCATTTTCTTTCTGTCACTATCTGGGCTGCTCTATACCATCCTGTTATACTTTCTAGCCCAGATCTGCCTAGTGTTGTAAGGGATTTGATGATTTTCTTTAGGAAGAACTCTAATAATAGCCACAATCCTGCCCCTTTACAAATCTTCTAACAATGAAAAAAAAATGTTCTGCCCTCCAAAGTGAATTACATTGAAAACCGAAAGTTCTTGTCATACCAAAAAAAAAATCCCTCTCTGTTCCTGATGGATTGGAGACATTTTAAAGGAGCAATGTTATAATTTATGAGGAATTTGAGTATAGATCTCAGAGCTCCCTATTAGAACTGCAACTTCAGTTATTAAAGAAAGCATTTCAGTTTTCTTCTCTAATACAACAAGCTACAATTTATAACAGGAAAACAAGCCGGCCAGAAAGTCCTTGAGGTTCTCTAGTGACTTTGCTGTTGTCAATCAAAGTAACAGTGAAGATGCTCAAACACTGCTACTTTAATGGGCAGAAGGACAAAACTCCTGACACACTACATAGGCTTTTGAAAAACAAGGGACTAGATGCCATCTGAGCCAGATAAGGCAAACAGAAGCCAGAGTCTAGGATTCTATCTTGATGTGATGGATTTTGAGCTTTAACTGCCATTTCACATGGCCTATGCCAAAACTGTGATTTCTCAGTCCCTATTCAGCTGCTGCCTCAGTCAGGCAGCACAGAGGTGAAGCTTCTGCCCTTGCAGACTCTGCCTTACATTTGCTGCCATGCTCAGAAGCAGCTCAGTGAAGACAATTCTGTCAAGCTCAGAGCCGTGTTGTGCCTTTGCTCTCTGGGCCTCAGAAGCCAACACTCCCTTCTGCCCTCCCAGCATCTCCTTTGGCAATGCCAGGTGCTGCAGTGCACGAGTTCCAAGGCAAATTGTTGGGACCCCTCTCCTCTGATCTCTGCTCAGTAAGCAGTATTTTACCATTATTTTCTAACGTGCTTTATGGAGTCACAATGTTCACAGACAGAACAAATTGTCAGACATTCTGGGTAGCCTCCTGTACATGGACCATTAAATACTGTTGTCACTCTTCTTTTTGTTTGACTAAAATATGTTTTGTTTTGACAAAAAAGTTTCTTTAGTGAACTTCTCATTTTCCTTTGGTATTGTCAGAAAATGTAGAATTTACTTCCCCTTTGATAGCCCGTTCCAGTGGTTACTCTCTTTCTCTCTCATAATATTATGCCAAATATCTGATTCAATTTTTTCTGGCTTCAGCTTTCAGCAACTGCTTCTTGCTATGCTTTTCCCAGTTAAATTAAAGACCCATATAGTATCCTGCATTTTTCAACACAAACAGTATCTGCTGTAATCAAGCCACAGCTTTCGGCTTTCTGTTCAGGCCACTGTGCTCTCGCTGCTGCAGCCAGAGCCATCGTGGCTGACTTTCCATGAGCAGAGATTTGTCAGTGCAGAATATGGGTGCACTTTTGTACGCTTCCAAGCCAGCTGCTCTGAACTACTGTAGAACAAGAGTCATTGTTTCTGGAATGACAGTAGAATAGTCAAGAAAGTTGGCAATTTCTGCTTCCCCCATGACCATCGTCTTGAGTTGCTTTGCCAAGCCAACAATGTTCCTTTCTTTGCTTTTTAAACACAAAGCTGAACATACATAAGGAATAAAAAGCTCTAATTTATTCTGTGAAAGTGTTCATCAAGTGAGAGACAGGACTCCGGGAAAAGATTAAGAGCTTACATTTTTCATTTGACTTATTTCACATAAAATTTCATAGAGGATAAAATGATGGGAGGCAAAGAAGCAATGATATTTCTGTTTTATCTCTTTCTAAGGACCATAAATCTTTCTGAAGTATCATTAATTATAGCAGCACCATTCACAACGCTATTGTTAAGGGTCTATCAGCAGTCCCATTATAAAGCCCTATTTTCAGGGGTTTATAACTTGGTTAGAAGAATTTTGTTTCAGGCAAAAACTTTGCTGGGGCAATGTCTCCATCTAAGACAATTTATTTTTAATGTAAAGCACAAAGGAAAATGTTACCTCTTTTGAACTGAGTAAGGGAGAGCCAAGGAACTTTCTAGGGGTACAAAGCTAATGCTGTCTTGGCTGATTGAATCTGTGCCATTTGTGAATTCATAAGACTGTATTTATAGAAGTTATTTCTTAGATGAATTTAGATTATTCCTTTACAACACAAGTTTCCAATTACTACAACCAAATTCAAGATCTGGAATATTCCTCTAGTGGCTGTAATCAAATCAGGTTTGATTTCTTTAGCTGCAGCCAGTCGAAAAAGAATTTAGCAGACATGGAAAACAGCTTACACGTTAAGAAAACTTCTGTGTCTTTAGGTAGCTTGCCTATTTTTCTTGTTGCAGGCATGACATATATCAAGAATGAGTGACGCTAATGATCATATCCACCAAAGTGAGTATCAACTTAGCACCAATATGGAGGAATTGCTCTGCCTTGGCTGAGCCATGGTGCAGTGTTAGAGAGGCACTGAGTTTCTCCAGATGTGTAATGGAAATCCTCTTCAATAGGCACTAGTGAGACTGGGAGGGTACACAGAAGAAAAGTCACTGTTTCCTCTACATAACCACAGAAGCAGGTGGCCTTTTGCCTGTAGCAACTCGTAGATTCATCAAGGAAGCCAAGAGCTCTGCCCAGCTGTGTCTATGCACGTCAGGAAAGAGCAAGAAGCTCAATAAGACAGGATCGACAAAATCACTGTGGCCTTTTTCTAAAGCAATAGATATTAATGAATGCTAACTTCTGGGAAACTTTTTTTCCTGTTTTAAAGTAAAAAGATTAGATGAAAATGTATTTTGTGAAGAGTGTGCTGACACCCTCAGGTAATCTCCATCCTCTGTCTTCATCAATAATCTAACACTCTACCTTCCCGTTACATTACTGTCTGCAGTAATGCAATTCACTTCAGTCCCCTTAGATCCTATTAGAATCTCTCACATTAAAAAATTCTTCCAGCTCTGCTCTACAGCGTTCTGGGATTGTTTAGTCTAAACTTCTGCTGGCTGTTTTCCTTGACTACAATTCTTTGCACAGGGACTGACTTTTGTGAATTGCACATTTAACCTAGCAGCGAGTCAGAGGATCAGAATAAGTAGCATGTGGGTATTGTCCGGTGGGGTCCTGAAAGCGCTGCGATTCTGCTTTGAACACTGCTAAATGTATCTTGTGGTAACGAGTTACATGATCTAAAATACTTTCTTCCATCATTTTGGATTGTGTTGTCTTCTAATTTCATTGCTATTTATCCTTTGAAAGGATAAATAGGCATGGGGAAANTGTTTCACTGTTTCCTCTACATAACCACAGAAGCAGGTGGCCTTTTGCCTGTAGCAACTCGTAGATTCATCAAGGAAGCCAAGAGCTCTGCCCAGCTGTGTCTATGCACGTCAGGAAAGAGCAAGAAGCTCAATAAGACAGGATCGACAAAATCACTGTGGCCTTTTTCTAAAGCAATAGATATTAATGAATGCTAACTTCTGGGAAACTTTTTTTCCTGTTTTAAAGTAAAAAGATTAGATGAAAATGTATTTTGTGAAGAGTGTGCTGACACCCTCAGGTAATCTCCATCCTCTGTCTTCATCAATAATCTAACACTCTACCTTCCCGTTACATTACTGTCTGCAGTAATGCAATTCACTTCAGTCCCCTTAGATCCTATTAGAATCTCTCACATTAAAAAATTCTTCCAGCTCTGCTCTACAGCGTTCTGGGATTGTTTAGTCTAAACTTCTGCTGGCTGTTTTCCTTGACTACAATTCTTTGCACAGGGACTGACTTTTGTGAATTGCACATTTAACCTAGCAGCGAGTCAGAGGATCAGAATAAGTAGCATGTGGGTATTGTCCGGTGGGGTCCTGAAAGCGCTGCGATTCTGCTTTGAACACTGCTAAATGTATCTTGTGGTAACGAGTTACATGATCTAAAATACTTTCTTCCATCATTTTGGATTGTGTTGTCTTCTAATTTCATTGCTATTTATCCTTTGAAAGGATAAATAGGCATGGGGAAACAGAAGAACCCATTTCTACATATAATTCAATCCCTTATGTACCTCGTTTGTCTTACATCTTATTTTTCTCCTCTCCAAAGTAAAATGTCTTAATGTTTTGCTTGTTTGCCTTTCTAATGTGGAAATCTTACCATATCTCATAATTTATTGTATTACTTGAGCATATGTCTTCCTGGAATTCTCCACAGTTATTAATGACAAGTCAGTTGTGCTTGGTGATGGTATCTAAATAAAGGGCTCAACGTGCAGTAAGACAGACATCTCCTCTGGCTTCTTGGTCAACACCAGGGGCTTAAAGTAGGCAGAAACGGACCTCTGACAACACTCCTAAGAACTGCAGTAGAGGGTGGAAAAATGTGGAAAGCCCCTTTATTTCCTTCATTCTGATGATGAGAATGACTGTGCAATACCACTTTGCACCCAGCATAATGCTTCCTAAGTTTAAAGAAAAAAAACATTCCTGGCTTCTTAGCTGAAAGTGAGCCTATGACAAACTCAGTGATGTTAGGCTTGCTGTCTGATATACAGCCTTATCTAATTCTGCCTAATCCTCAGTACCTTTTAGATTCTGAACTGTAGAATACCCACTGTTTGCAAATCCGACTGTTCCCATTTTTCCCACTTTGCCTGTTTTGTAACATATTTTGATGCATTGGAACTCCTGATGCCTGACCACCATGAGCACTGCAACAATAAATCTTATAATAACCATAAACCAGTGCAACCTCACTCTTTTGAGACAGTAACTTTTAGTTTGCAACAGTAGAAATAAGAGCAAAATTGAATATTTTGGTGACATGTTCCATAGCAACCATGTCAGAAGGCCCAGAGGAGGGAAAAAGATGAAGCTTATAATTGGAGGAGATTGCAAAAAAATTAACACAATGCAGAACTGTCATTCAGGATCTTTTAATACATGGAACTAAGTATAAGTAGCGTTACAAGAAGATTTACTGCTGTAAAAGCAATGGAATTCATGATTTTTCACAGCAGGGAAACTTTACAGCAGTTAAAACCTCAGGTCTATTACAGTAGCACGCACTTTTTTTGTAGCTTTGGTTATCAGGTTTGCTTATTAGCAGTGGGTTTCTACGGAAAGTCAGGGTTTTCCTTCATTGTCCCCCAGATTCTTGCATTATTGTTCCTGCAATGCAAAGTCTAAATCATGCATTTCACAAAAAAGAGAAGGTCCAGAGAGACTGCACTACTGCAGAAAGCGCTGGACAAGAAAACACTGCAGCAGCAGCTTCTCTTCCCAAGGCTCACAGGGGTGAAGTGGCAGAAACTCTGCAGACCAGGGGGTTTACCAGGGAGAAGCACTGAAATTCATCACTGTCTTATCACTTTGGAGAAGCTTTTTGTCCTGCCTTGTGCTCCTTTTTCAAGGGCTATAAAGTACTTCTGTTCCAGGGCACTGCACATGGATATTAAATTCTCATCACAAACATGATGCCATTTTTGATTTCAGCATTTATCTATCTTCTGTTCTTATATGGCCACACTTACCATAATATCTCATACTTCACAATATTTAACACATTATTTATCCCTCCAAAAAGCATGTATATGAAAGGTAGCTGAAAATAAGCAATAAACCATTTTAATACTCTTACCATCTGAGGCTATGGATCTGTGAGAATTTTCTTCTTATTAACTCTGGAATGCTATTCATAACCTTGAGACTGATAATGCTTAGAAAATTATTTTATCGAAGTGTCAACCCCTCCTTAATATATGTACTAGAAGTCTACAGTTCAAAAATGAGTCTTTTCCAGGACTTAAATACAGAATCCTTTGCTCAGAGAAAAACAAAACAAAACCAAATTACAACAACAAAACCACCAAAAAAACCCAACCAAACAAACTAAAACTTCCCCCAAAAAAACACAAAACCCCAAAACAAACAAACAAAAAAACCTCTCACAGCTGTTTCAAAAGTCACATTAAGGAAAAGAAGGCCCACATTTCCAGTCATTTATATATTTTAAAAGACTGACAGCAAGTGTTAGTAGTGATATTTAACATATTTATAGATTTCACTTTTGTCTGCACTGGCATATTATGTTCTTCACAGTTTCCTTAAAAAAAAAAAAAAAGAAATCAAAACATTTTGAGAATGCTGTGTCTTTCCAGACCATTTAGCATGACTTTGATATTTTAAAATTAAAGAAAGGGACACATTTGAGCTGCTGCTCTCTTTCAGAGGCAATTAAAATTTCCTGCCCTCTCTAGAGCTGTACTTGTGAATTTGGAAAGAATATTTAAAGGCTTAAATACCCTCAGTCTGAGGCTGAGATGACTTGCAGTTGCCAAGATAGAAAGTCAGACTATTTTGGTGTTGTACATGATTGTAAATATTCTGAAAACTTAGAAGCAAAGACGTTAGGGAATATCTTTGATATGATCAAAGGTGATCAAGGTCAGTGGCATAAATTTGAGTTGGTGCAGTAATGAAAGCAGAAAGATGAGCATGAACAGACAGTTTCAGACAAGTGTGCAGACATGAGACATGAGATCAGTCAGAATAGACCATGTCTACCATATCTCACCCACAGAGGACTTGAAAACAGGACGCTCAAGCTCAGATAGGCCCAGATGCCTACAACAGGAGGCAAGTAAATTCCATCAAAAGAGAAAGGCGAGCATGGAAATTCAGTGCTTTTCAGGCTATTCAGCCCTGGAGCTATATAAATCTTGGTTGTGACCCGTAAGGCGCAGGGAATGGGCACCTGGGAGACCGGAAGCTGTGGGATGAGAAGGGACAGCGGACAGAATTACCGACAGGACAAATTCTAAGACTTCACCAGGAAAGGTTTAGGTTGGACGGACATTTGGAGGAATTTCCTCCCAGAAAGGGTGAACAAACATCGTAATGGGCTGCCCAGGGCAGCGATGGAGTCACCGTCCCTCGGGGTGTTCAAGGGAAGACTGGACGTGGCACTGAGTGCCACGGTCCGCTTGACATGGTGGTGGTGCTCGGCCACAGGCTGAACCCGATGATTATGTGTTTCTGAGCACAAGAGGCCCCGTGGAAAACACTGAGCTCGGCTCGGACCCGACAGTGACACGACTGAACCCGGCGCTATGGGGCACAGCGTGCGAACACAGTCTGTGTGCAGTACCCAGACCCGCCGCGCACGGGACTGGGCAGCGATGGCGGCGCCGCGGAGCGGTGCGGGAAGACAAGTGAAGGGAAAGGAAGGAGGGGAGGTCGCCCCCGCGGAGGGCGGAGCGGGATCCCGGCGCCGGGCGGAGCGGCCGCCGCGGCCCGGACGCGNTCCTGCAGCTGGAGCTGCGCTCGGTGAGTGCCCGGGCCGCGCCCCGCGCCCGCCTCAGCCGCTTCTCTGCTCTTCCGGCGCCGCTTCCCGCCCCGCTTCCCTGTCTCGGCCGCCGCCCCGCTCTCCCGGCCTGGGGGGTTGTTTATGGGAGGCTGCTGCGCCCTGCGTGTGGCACTGCAGCCCTTTTGTGTGTGCATCCTGCCCGGTGTGTGCATCCTTCCCGGTGTGGGCATTCTGCCCTCTCTGTGCATCCTGCGGGTCCCTGTGCCCCCGTGCGGGTGGTGGCAGTGGCCGTGCCCCTCCGCAGTTCTCACTTCCCCGTGGAAGTCTCTTCCCCCGTCTCTTCTTTTTAAGAGACGCTCATTCTTGGGAAGCTGTAGAGTGTGGGGAAAGCATTCCTGGGGGAAATAAAAGTTAAAAAAAAAAAAAAAAGAAAGAAAGAAAAGAGATACAAAGGAAGAGCAGCTTGTACGGGGCATATCCACCCTGCGCTGGGGTGTTACACGGGGGGGACGAGGTCAACAAGTGTGAAAGTGGAAGGTTTTGACTTTAATCATGTTAGGAATGTGCCTCGTGCACTTTGCGAAGTTTTCTGCTTGTGTTCAAGTTGGGAGTAAAGTAAGAAGCTGTCTCGTTTTGATGACTTCTAAGAAATCGTGTGGTAGACAGTGCCCTGTTACCCCGGGGCTGATGGTTTCATAAGCCCTGGCCGCTGTAATCCAGAGGTTTGGTCTCCTCACGGGACAAGAATCCTGGCTGCTGAGAGGAAAACCCGAGGTGCCACCCACAAAATTCGAGTCCAGATCCAGGAAGTATAGACTGGGAAGCTGACCAAATATTCCTGGTTGCTTCGCTACCTTTGTTCCCAAACTTGAGTGGCCGCTCTGGATTTGAGCTGTGGGTTGCCACAGGGTGGGGGGGTTGTCACTCTCACGCTGTTGCTCTGCTGTTTCAATAGCTGGTGTTTGTCTCCTTTGTCTCCAAGGTCTGCTTGGTTCCTGGGAAGGACCTGATGTGCTTTCCTTTTCTGTTCCTACTGCTGTGAACCGTTTGTGTGCCAGGAGAGGGTACAGGGAAGGCATTTCTCCTCGGTCAGGCTTCTTCAGTTGGGGGGTGATGTTTTTAATCCCGCTCTCAAGGTTACAAATCAGAATGAGAAGGGACTAAGTCTCTTACACAAATGTCAATGGTGGCCTTTCACTTAAGTAATTTTTAGTCTTCCATGGTTGCTCTCTCGTTGTACACTTCAGGCAGCAATTCTTTCACTTCCCAGTAGCTAAATAGACCAGGTTCTTTTGACAGTATTTTGTGTGATATTTGCTTTATTAGTGACTTAAGTCTTGTCCAAATTTCTGATTCATTTTCCTGTTCTTTTACAGTGCTCTGCACATTTCTTAATCCTCTTTAAAACCTGTCATTAGGGTCAGAAGTTCTGCCCTCTATGGATCTGGCCTGCCTTTGGATGCAGTTGAGTTTTGCTCCTTTTGTCTTAATGAAATTTCAAGACCTTCTCTGATCTGAGTCTGCTAGCTCTTTGGCTTATCTCAGTGCTAGTTTTCTTTTCTGAGAGGCTGCTCTTCTTAAATAGAAAGCTTTAGTTGAAGACTAAGGGGTTTTTTGGGGTTTTTTTTATCCTTTCATTAATTGAAATTGAGTAATTCATGGTTGCTTAGACTGGGATTTCATTGATGTTTGTTTTTTTGAGGCTAATTTTCCTCTCTACCTCCACTGCTGACATTTAGATTGCTCATGTAGCAACAAAATGAAATTCACATTATTCTTCATGTCATTGCTACGTGGAGAATTCACAAAATTGACAATGAAAGTGGGTAAAGCTTTAAGCATAAAGACAAATTAATAGAATTGTGGGTTACTGCCAGGTAAGGGTAATAAAATGGCATCTCTTCACACTGAGAAGATTATTTTTGCACCTCTACGTTCAAAATGTTGTTGTATTTGGAAGCTTGCACTCAGCAGAAGTCGATACTGTCCATTCCCTTCATAGGGAACTCTTCTTGTTTTTTTGGGAACGGGTGGTTAAAGGGATTTTTCCAGGCCTGCCTTTTTCACTGGTTACGTCTGCAGCTACAGTTTTAGGGCAGCATGTGATAAATGCCGCAGAGGGTTATGGATCAGTAGAATTCTGTTCTTTTCCATGAGATTAATTCCGTGATTTCTTTATGGCTATTTTTGATGTCCCAACAATAGGACTGGTACACATTTTCCATCCTTCTGGAAACTTCCATCAGAAAAGCCCAGGGTGACACTGTCCCAGACATTTCTCATAGTCCTCCAGGTTACTTGTAAGGTCAGTTAATTACAGCATTGATATCCTTCTTCCTTAGCTGATCCATAGATAATACTATTACAGCCTTTAAAATAGACCCTCATCCCGCCTGAACAGTTTGCAGTCAGATAAGAGCTTCAATTTGTCTCCCAAATGTTATTCAGCTCCACACATTGCATCTGACAAAATGGGTGTCACAGGCTGCAGATATACGTGTGTCATTCATTTTTGGAGCTGCTTTAAAGTTAGATAGACATGAAGATTTGGAGTTCCAGCCCAGGCAATGAATTGTGCAGTTTATCTCCAGGGTAGTAGAATCACAAGTTTCCACAAGTGCTATCTTGGCACACATGCTCATTTGTAAGAATTTGTTTTCTTTTACAGGATAGCCAGAAAAAAATGGCAGCTGTTGTTTGCCCTCTCCTATGTCTTCAAATCTCTCACTTTTCCTCTCAATTAAGAGACAAACATCGGTTGCCTTCTCTGACATGAAAGGCACAAAACTCCAGCTAAAAATTTCAACAGAAATGTCAAGGAGAAAAGCAAGAACTAAAGCTAATATGACTTGTAGTATGGAGTTTGGCGGGGGGGGGGGGTCTTGCCTTGTATGAATGAAATCTGTCTCTCTCACTCCTATTCACACTTGCAACTCTATGAGAGTCATACAAGCTGTTTAATGCTTGACAGGCTGTTGCAATTGGGTTATCTATTATTCTGGCACTTTTCTTGCAGATTTGAAGCCCACATTTACACAAAGAGGAAACCCTCTTTTTTCCTCCTTGGATATTTATGAGTAGAAGCTCTATTATTTTGGCTTATACTGCATCTATAATAATCTATCACATATTGTTTCCTATTTTTTCTTTCACCTCAGGCTGTTTTTCTGCTGTTTATATAGTTTTGGTTTAAATCCAGTTAGGTTTTCTCAAATAAAACATCCATTTGGGAGTAGAAGACTGTAACCAAACCACTTATTTTAATTCCTGTCACTTTCCTCCTTTGTCTTTCTACCTGGCAATTGAAAGTCTGAACACTTTCTCCAGCAACCTTATGTTGGAAGAGTCATCCTCATATTTATAATACTGAGATAAAAAGTGAGCAGGAGACCTGAAGTGAAAGGTGTTAATTCTCTGGCTGGGTAATGGAATAAAACCACATGGCTTGGAGAAAATAGCCAATAGTTTTGTTGTGAGTTATGTACATCCTTGCGTTTAGAACATAATGATGTTCACCAGAGCTTTAAAAACACACCAAATTCTTACTTAATGAATAAGAATTGGCAGAAAAAGATGAGAGATTAGTGGCAGTATCTGGCAGCCTAATGAGAAGTCTTCCCTGCCTTGAGTACCCTCCAAAATGGTCGAACTTCCCAGGGAAATCATGTGTCTGGTGGTAATGGAACAGCAGTTGTTCTGTCTCATTTATGTATTAGAACAAAAAGTGAATATAACATTTGCAAATCTAATTGCCCTTTCTGGTGACTGGGAAGAGTATGGATATATAAACCTCTAAATTCACCAGCTTCATTCTGGAGTTAGGCTGAAGTTTGGATGGGTTTTTGTGTGTTGGCATCACGTAGACTTCATTCTATGTGACTCTTCATATAGAAGATTCTATCTTACATAGTCAGTGCATGTCTTTAACTGTATTAACCTGGAATTGGTTGAAGACAATGGAGTGTGTTTATATAAGCCAGAAGAATTTGATCCTCATTATTATAAAATTTTGACTATTTTTCCTGGTCAGTCTATACAAATAGAATTGCTTTAGAGAAGAAATTTGTTTTGTTCTAGTCTGTTATAATCTGACTCTCAGAAATCAACCATTTCAGTCTTGGCCATTTCATTTTTATCTTGAAAACAGCCATTACTTCTTTATCTAAAGTTCAGTGTGTTTAATGAGTGTGTTACTCTTACAGATAACTTGTCCTGGCGTGCTACTGAAAGAAAAAGAGGAACTTTATCTCAGTGTCTTTGTACTTGGGCAGTACAAAAAAACTCGATGTGTCCCTGCAGTGTTTCCACTCTTCTTTCAAGAAAAACTAGTATTTGAAAAGGTAAGATATGTCAAGAGCTAATACAACCCAAATAAACCCCATTCCAAATTCCACAGAAACTCTCTGCAAAACCCGTGAGCACAAGCATGGAGGATGGCACAGTATTTTAACCCCTGCTTCTCTTCAGCACAAAAGAGGTGTGTGTCTGTATTATCCACGTGGTGACTGGAGAATTATGTGTACTGAAGATTATAATGTATGATGAGACATTTAGGTGTTGGCTCATTCTTTTGTGCACTGTCCTTTCTCAACATCTGTTTTGCTGCCTTGGAACGAACTGAATGTTGTTTTAAAAATTATGGCAAGGTGAAGAACAAAGACTATATACTATAGGAGAGACAATTTAGTAGAGACAGAATAGCAGATCGAGCCTTTTTGGTGACATCTTACTTCCTTTGAGATACTTTTTTCATGGTTTGTCACCAGAATTCCCAGATTGGTACTCTGGCCCTATAATTTATGGGTGTTTATCACATATTCTGAGTCCCTCCTAGCTTCATTATTAGTACCACAGGGATAATGAAACACGGTATCTTACAGATATGATCTGGCTTCTTGACTACCTATGAATAATAATACTTTGCCCTTTCTGGGTTTTTTCCCTTTAAGCATCCCCCAGCANTTACTTTGAAAGTGTCATTATTATTATTTATTAATTTCTTTTTCAGACATTTGCAAATACAGTTGATCCTGGAGACCTTCTGANGATATGATCTGGCTTCTTGACTACCTATGAATAATAATACTTTGCCCTTTCTGGGTTTTTTCCCTTTAAGCATCCCCCAGCACTTTGAAAACCAGGCTGAGTAAACATCAGTGATGCTCTGGTGGAGTGGCTAAGAAACAAACAGTGATAATTTCGCCAGCTACTGAAGAGTGAAAAAGACCATCATTCTTTAAAGGCAGACATACCACAAACTACTTAAGGGAAATGTACTGAATACTGTTTTCAGTGTAATTTAGAGGACCTCCAAGACACCATCTACTTACAAAAGAAGTTGAACAAGAAAGCTGAGAATAATATCTGTCTTCTTACAAATAGCTATTGATTAGGTCTAGATACTTGTGGAGCACCAGTACTTTGTGGTTTCTAGTGTTTAGTACCTTGAATAGCAATGTGATTTACAACACTCTGCTGAGACTTCTATACAGAATTAGGGGGAAATCTATTACCTGCTGAATATCCAGTGCAACATCCTTCCCTGTTCCTTGCCACTTATTCATGTGGGATTCAGGTTAAAAAAGAACCTGAACAGGATCCTGGACCTGAACAGTCACTTCTATGAAAATGAAGCTTAAAGCAGTACTAATAAATTAAAGAACATATTCTTCATCTATCAAAATTGGAGTACATTCAACAATTTATCTTTCTCTCCTGAAATTTTCTTAGACAATATTTACCTCTGCAACTTCAACTCTTCACAATAAATGGTAGTTTCAGTATCCTTTCTTTTTCCAGTGTGAATAGGACTCTTGACAACCATTTGGCAAGGAAGAATATTGATTTTGTTTTGTTTTTTTTCCTTCTCTTTCCCCAGAGG
>VYZS01028931.1:1683-19179 GCA_013400695.1 Neodrepanis coruscans | reverse complement strand
GGGTTTTTTGTTTTGAAGGTAAATGGTAATGGAGGTTTCTCTTCTCACTTCAGCTTTTAAAAGAATTCAGCTGTATCTCTGAAAAAATTTAATTTGGGAGACACTACCATCTGCCAATATTCCTACTTTTCTTCTGGGGGCAAGGAAGGTTCTGCTTGTGCTTCCATACTTTGAGCAGGCCCATCGTACAGGTTGTGGGGTCAGAAAATGCCCTTCCCTGTCCTGGCAAGGGCTTTTTCAGATTTGGGCAAAAGATGTCTCATGAAACACCATTATTTGTATATTTTTCCACTAAAACTTTTGATGTACTATCCCAGCCAGTTGCTGGAGCAGTAGGGTTTCTGTGCCTCCAGTAGGCAGCCACGTTTCAAGGGCTGCCATCACTCTGCTGATGCTCAGACCCTGAGAGCTCAGGCTAAGTCACAGCTACCAGGAGGGGCTGATGAACCTCTCACCCCACCTCAGAGGGGACACAACGCTGAAGACTCCCACCAGCCACCCTCCTTCCTTCCATATGGTCACCAGGCAGCCACTCCTGCTACACTGGAAGCTACCACAGCTCCTGCTCCTGGGACTTTCCCAGCTGTAGAGCTCCCTTTTTGTCACATAAGAACTCAGTGCTGAGCAAGGGCCAGCTACTTCCCATTTCCCTTCCACCATGCCATTCCGAGGAATTAAGACCCCCAACTGCAAGGGGCAGTGAAAAAACAAGAAACCACTCAAACTTTTCTCAAGTTTGCCCATTTCTACTAAGGCATATCATTCCCATCAGCCTCTCCAAGCAGGCTGCCTTCACCTCTGAGGGAGCACTGGCTCCAACTGCAAGACCTTACAAACTGAAAACTCACCCAGCCGGTTTCTTCAGCAGAGCATGGTTTATTTCCACCAAGAAAGGACACTGGCAGCCTGAACTCCTTGGATTCCCAGGTACACTGCCCTTGGAAAGCTTCAGGTCCTCAAGGAAGTCACCCATGAGGACTCTTCTATAGTTTTGTTTAAGCCACACTTACTCCAGAGTAACAATTAACATAAGGAGCAATGAGTCTCTGCAGAGACTGAGTGTTATAAACACATCCAGCAACACTTCTCACCTATACAGGCATATCCAATTTCTGTTTCTGCCCTCAGGCACAAGCTGCATTCCACACATCTCCTTCAATTGTTATGCTTGTCTTTTTCCAACACCCATCTAGATTTTGAATCATCTTTCTCTTCTTCCTCCTGTAGATTACTTAATACTTTCATGTACAAAAATCTCAGCATTATACCAATTAAGAAGCACTCATCTACTCCATACTTCTGTTTTTTTTAATTAAAAGCCACAAATTTCTTACTATTAATTGTAACAAAAAAAACAGATCAGAGTCACAAATTTAATTCCAGGCCAGATCCTAAACACTCCACATTCAAATGACAAAATCCTAAGCACTGACTGTTTATAAAGAGTCACTACCATTCCCTACATCTCTATAGTATAAAATACTGCATGTATCTGCAAATCAGCTTCAGACATTTGACAAAAAAAAAAAGATTAGCTGGGAAACCTAGTAAAAGGAAACCTAAAATTAAGTGGTGTCACTAACAGTGAAAGAAACAACAAAAAGAGAGTACCAGACAGCCTGGGTAAATACATACCTTTCCAGTTCTACAAACTCCTGTATCTCTATAGTTACTGCTAACAGCATTTTCATTCAAGACAGTATTTGTGTCTCCAGGGCTCTCAACAAGGCTGTTCAGCTGGAGGTGCTGCACAGAATATGTGCTTCCTTCTGAACTCACAGACATATCAGGCATTTCACTTATCACCTCACAACTTGATCTGTTGCTCTGACCAAGGAACAGCAGTCTGAGTTCTGCTGCACCTTTACAGTTTCTTCATTACTGTATTTATTTTTTTCCAGTGAAGATTGCATCTTGACAAGTCACAGGCAGCTGAACCAGCACTGCCTGGAACAAGATATTGGTGTTCACCACCTCACTTCCCATGAAGTTCAGCAGTCCACAATCTATGCATTTCTGTACATTCCTGGCACTTCCTGACGAGCCAACACCATTCATTTGCTCTGCTCATGGGTTTTGACTCACTTAATTGCTTTTCAAGAGGACCCAAATGCATCCCCAGAGGGTGAAGCACTGTTACACTTCAACAGTAAGGAACTTTCCCTGCATTCTAAGAGGGAAATGACCTAGTCATATAAGACTTTCTATCCTCAAGAAAGGATCACAACACTCACTTGGACATGGTAAGACACACCAGCAATGCTACACAGTACTGCTCCTTACCTGGGGCTGGGAAGGGCTGGCAGTGAAGTTAAAGGCTTTGTTGGTCCTAGAAAACAAATGCCAGTATGTTGAAGTCTAAAACTTTCAGAGCTGGAATACACACAAAGTACCCTCACATTGAGGAAAAATACAGTATTTTTTTCTGGGAAGGAAAGAGAATTAAAGAGTAGGCAGATGGACCAAATGCCTGTACAAGAGATATATGAAGAAGTTACATTTGTATTCTCACATCCCAACTTACTCCAGTTGGAAGTTCTCCAGCCTGGTGACTAGCAGCTCATATGCAATGTTAAATGGTGCCATGGAGGCAACGTCCACAAATATAATCTGGTCAGAGGGTCTTGTTTCAGGTGTTGGCTCAGAGGGACAGAGGGTCCGACTCACTTCTTGGTAATTGTAGGTCCTCTGATAGCTACAACAGCCAGGGGAACACAGGAAAGTTGGATGAAAAAGAGAGAGAATATTTAAAAAGTTGTTCAGCAGCTCTAAGCATGACAGCTTTTGCCCTGCTTACATAACTGAAAAATTGTAATCTGAAAGGCCAACAGCATTCAGTCTTTTATTCAGAGATCAAACTCTACCTCTGTTGCCTCTCGCAGTCTGCACAAGGGACTGGTCATCCCTAACATATCACTTCCCTTGAGGATGCCCATGCCATCTGTGGATCTTTAACATCTGCCATTTGCTAGATGCAAAGAGAGCAATGACAGTGCCTCTGTAACCATCCACTGCATCAGGCAAAACACTACGGGGTATCTGCTGCCCACACCCAGAATTCAGTCATTGGAAGCTTCAAATCCCAAATGGTCTAAGGAGCCTGAAAAGTCTCTGTATTTGAAGCCCAAGAGCTCTGAGACTGATGAAGATACAAAGCAAAACACAAAGAAAACACTCCCAAAAATACCACCCTTCAAAACAAACAATTTAAGTGTACCTGGGGTGAGAAACAGAGGAGAGCCCTTATTTCCCAAATGCACTGTAACACAACAGTGAAAAGTGCTCTTTCAAGAGCTCATTCAGACTCTGCTCCAAACAAGAGTCCAAGAACTACCTGCACACTGTGGGGTCTGTAGTAAGCAACTGTGGAATGACAACAGTGGTATGTGGTAGATTCACAGGCAGATTCCCAGCAGACAAACTGGTACTCTGTGTACACATCTGAGAGATGAGCAGGCTGCCAAGGAAGAGTTTACCTTCCAAACCCTGGTCTTCCTACATTCAGCTGACAGTGATCAAGCACACCTTGCCCTGCAGTCCACACAAGTTACCAGATCCAGCACCTGAGGAAGGCTGATGATGGATACAGCTGGCAGACAAGTGTGTTACAAAGAAGAGACCCCCAGTACTTACAGGCCTCGAAAAATTAGTGGGACCTGCCATGACAACACTCCCTTCTGCTGGCGAACTACAAACAGCACAGGATATTGGAGGTTCTCAGAGCTGCTGTTCACATACACCCGCACTGCATCCACCTGTGGGAAGAGAAAAGAGCACAGATAAGTAATAGCTGAAGGTAAAGAACAAGACAGCTCTAAATCTAGGTGGGAGCAGCCTGTCCTTCTTCCTCAGTCTGACCTGAGTGCTGACAATATCATGACAGGGATATTGTCACACTATCCACCAATGTTTGTCACTCGACTGTTATTCAGATCCAGAGGTCATTTACAGAAGTGCCTCTTTGCTGATGCTGTAGCCCAGAATCACAGCCCTGTGGCCAGGTCAGAAGCGACTGTCAGACAACATACAGCAGACAAATGCATAAGGCTTAAGAAGAGAGTTCAAGAGAAGAGAGTCCAGTTTCTCCTGGAGTAACTTGTGCTATAAAATCAATCAAACACACACACACAAAACAAAGACTGAGAATTTTCTTGCTTGGACTCTTATGTAACCAACTCAACCAACATTACTGGGAAAATCACAAAGATGATGGAGATGACATCAATAGTCAAGGATAAAAAGGCAGGATAGCATCTAGCACCTGCCTTTGACATAAATGGTACTGAGACAGCCATAATTCATATATACCCCACCTAAGAGAACAGGAACACACTGCTGACTGCCTTCAAGTGGACAAAAAAGGCTGCTTTGCCTTCTGAGTGAAGGTTTTAATGCAGGCCACTGCACCAGCAACTGAAATTTCTCCTCACATTATCTGGCCACCACACAGCCGAAGAGGTAGAACAGCTGTGGGGTATAAGACCCTCAGCTCACCATCTGAGAAAGAAACAAGCAGTTTGTCTACACCAAACAGAAATGTCACCATTTCCATTTGAAAAGAACATCCCTTCAGCTCCCCTCCAGAACTGCAGACATTGATCAAATAAACAGAGTCTGAGAATGCACAACTCATCAAAAGAGACAGTACATGCCAATTAGATGTCTTTAAATAATGCAAGCAAATTAAGTAGGTAAGATATACACATTTTAAGCCCATTTTAAAATGGACTGTCACTAGATTAGTGAAAGATTTTTCACAGATATTTTGACTTTATACCCTCCAAGAACAGTAGAGGTAGAAGGGAGGTGCCACCTTCTGAAAAAAACATACAAAGTTAGCAAGACAGCAGGGGAACTACCTGAGATGGTGTCTTATGCTTACACTGTGGACACCACAGAAAAGGCTCACATCTGCAATAGCAAGTCATAAAGAAACTTTCCTATTTATTTTTGTTTCATGATTCTGGGCTCACATGGGAGTTTAGTCTACTAGAGCAAGACATCTTCTTGAAATCCATAATCATTACCAATTTTCCTGCCATTATCACCACAGTACAGAGTCTACAGCCACCATTTCCTAAAAAAGTAAAAAATACCAAAAAAACCCCCCCAAAATACAATAATAAATAATTTAATTAAAACCCCATTGAGACAGAAGGGCAGACACTGGAGCCTTTTTCCATTGCCTTCTGGCTTCTAAACCTTTGCAACACTTTTTTATCATGCCTTCCAGCTTTTCCTTCTGGTGACAAAAACTACTCACTCAATTTTGTTTTCCAAGTAAATTTCACCACAGGCTGCCAAAGCAAAGTTAAGAAAAACACCATCACAAAACAAAATGCACAAGGAACACCTGAAGGGTGTCAACAGAGGAAGCCACCACCACTAGACAGCACTGAAAGGACACTTGGTGGCTTTCTCAGTCTCTGTGGCTGCCCTGCTGGGCTGGCAGAGCACAGCCAGCACACACTGGTGTCACTGGGAAGCACAGGGGACTGGGCTGAACAAGCTGCTGTTTGTTTGTTGGTGTTTGCTGTAGTCCCTGGGAATAGGGACACAACCACAGCAACAGTGGGACTGAGCAAGAAAAGAAATCTAAGGAGCATGAAGACATGATGGTCAAGCCAGAGTCTTGCAAAGAGCCATTCTCCATCCACAAGAAAGCAAATTACCATTGCAGAAAGGACACATTTCAGTACCCTGCAGCTTTTTGCCCATGAAACAGCTCAGGCAAGCCCATGTCCACAGGTGAAGTGACTCTCACTGCCTCTGATTGAGCACCACACTGTGAACCCTCCAGGGCTCAGCACATCAGCTCAATGCAACAGGGAGCTCTCAGCAAACAGCACTACTGGGTCAGGCATCCTCAGCTACCTATAAATACAAGCTGGACATTGGGAAATTCTCTTCTCCACTAACTTCATGAATACAGAACATAATCCACTACCTGGGTTATGCACATGTCTCAGACAGTCAGGTTTACTTCATTGTACTGAGTCTATGAACATTAAATTGAGTACAATTCACTACCAGCCATCCTTACAGGAGAGGTGCTCTAATGCCTTCATCAGCTTTGTGGCTCTGCACTGGACTCACTCCAGTAAGTCCCTGTCTTTCTTGTACTGGGGAGACCAGAACTGGGCAGAAACAGGAGCTGAGCCATGTTGAGCAAGGATGGAGACTCCACCACCTTTCTGGGAGACCTGTTATGGCGATTGACCACCCTCCAGTAAGAACAAGTTTCCCCATTTATCCCAGAGGAGAGCAAAGGAAGGGAAATGAGCAATGCTTTGATATGGAAAAGCCCAAGAGGGGAAAGAAGGTCCCTTCCTCCTGCTGGATCCAGCAGTCAGACTCCTCAATTGGTTTCCTTCTCTTCACAAAGCTAAGCTGACTATACAACATCTACAACACTTAATCAGCTTTGCTGCTGATGCCATTATCTTATAATACTAGTAAGAAATGGGATTACTAGCAGGAGGGAGGCAAGATTCTCAAGACTGAATATTCTTTTAAATCTAAGCACTTACCCACATGAAAACTGGTATATGCTCTATTACTACCTTACATGACCAAGTATGATATCACAAGTGTGATGCCATTACACATCTTTCATCCCTCTCACCTTTCTCTCTGTACTCTACACAGGCAAAGTTGCCTCCCAGGCCACATTCAAATAGGGAACAAACATCAGGAAGACAGAAGAAACATTTACAGAGCAGCTCATTAAGAAGACCCCAGTGTACTTTAAGTTTCACCTCAATATATCAACAACTCACTCGCAGTGAATACCTCTACTCCTCCTGCATTTGTACATACCCAGATCAATCAGGAGCATCACACCTCTTAACACCATCAAAATATTTGTTATGAAGCCCAGGGAACAAACAGGGTGACTAAGAAGTTGGACAGATGGTGATTGAGGTCCAGTCCATCTAGTTATTTACCCTGCTGCCATCACCACAGTAACACAGGGCCTCTTGTGGGCACATCCTGCACTTCCAGTGGAAGGGACAGATCCCAGTCCTAGGATGCAGCTCTGCTCTCCTTCTCAGGGACACAGCAGCACAAAGGTTTGGTTGATGGGTCTCTTTCTGACACAACAGCTATTCCTCCCAAACACAGCCATAAAACAGGTGGAATGTGCCTGTTGGCCAAACCTGCACAAGAAGCTGCCAACCAATGGTCCCTTCCAGGTCTTTCCCACCACTTGTAAATGAGCTCAGGGATTTCTGAGCAACAAAGTTCAGCAGAATCTAGGTGCAATTATGAGGAAGCCTAGGAAAGTGGAGAAAGGATTACCATTTAAAAGCAAAAAGGGCTGCTCTCATTTGTGGTCACTCACACTCTGATTTAGTGCTGCAGAGTGGAAAGAACCCTAATTAGTGCCTTGGAGAAAGACATTTTACCTGGCAGGATGTACTGTCCAGCAGGAGAATCACAAGGGACAGGAATAAAAATGTTACACCTATGAGCTGATGACTGTGCTTTTTCAGGGCTTCTTCTAATTAACCTACCTGAAACTTTTCATCCATGTTTGGCTTCTAGATTCTCTTGCCTTGATAGACAATATACACATTTTCCTGCAACACACACTGAGCCAGTGTTAGGAGTCCAATCTTTCCCTTTGAAAGTCAGTATTTGGTGTTTGGCTAAAGCAAAGTATTTTTAGAAGAGTGGAAAAAAAGCAGGAAGTGAAGTTAAAAAAAAGGTGACTTATTTACTTCAAACGTTTCCCCCTCCACACCTTTCCAAAGGTTATTTAATTTTAAAAACAAGCAGTTTTTAAGTTTAAAAACAAGCAAGAACCTCTCCCTGATACAGAACCACTGCTCCCATCACACAAACCCCTCCCACCACAGAAATAAGATCCCATATTGTACGTACAGACACAAAAAATTATTTAATTTTATTCAAAATTGTAATTATCACAAAGACTACAAGCCTCCTCTGCATCCACCCCCATTCCCTCACCATTGGTGAGATAAGGAGGAAGCTTTGCCTGGGCAGTAAGAGGGTCAATCATGTTCTCACCACCCCTGTATTGACACCACTGCTGAGACTTCCCTTTGGAGCAGCACCAAGGAGAATTAGTTGCCTTTTCCCCTTCCTTGTACACACACAGAAGGATGCTGTCTATATTGCTCCTATAATATGGTGCTAAATTCCATCTATACCTTCCAAGCTGAAATCCTCAGAGCCTGGACAGCCCAGGCTGGATCTTGGAAAAAAACAACCTTATGTACCAAATGCGCCCTTTGAGAGCCAGGCCCTGCACAAATATTTGTCAGCAATAACCATACTCTGCCTTTTGCACTGCAGGGCTGAAGCCACGTCAGGACTTCTTCAGAGACTCCTGCTCCTCACATTCCTTCCCAAATCCAAGCCTCTCCCATGTGCAGGGTCTATTCACCAGCTAAGCTCACGATAGTTTTGTTTCTTGGATGACTGACCTTGAGATTTCTTCTGTATTTCAAGGTGGACAAAGCAGTAAAGCAGCTGAAAAAAGAGAGCTCTCAGCAGTGTATAAAACGTGTTAGTCCACGAAAGACAAATATTTGTACTTCAGTTCCACAACCACCATGGAGATAGGGGGAGGGGGGGCGGGGGGAAAGAAAGGAAAAAAGTACAACTGAATTCCATTCTCCAGATAGGAAGAGGTAGAAGCCAGTCCCAAATTCACAGAGCTGAACAGAACCAACACGGCTGCAAACCTTAAACAAAATAAACCAGACTCTTTTTGACATGAAAGATCCTTGATTATTAAATCTGCATTTCCGACATCATCTTAAGACTGTGGGGATGCGAATTTAAGGGCAGGCAGGAGGTCGCAGCAACAGCTTCTCCTGCAAAAGCAAAAGTGTTCCAAGAGCTTCACGGTGGATGCCTTCCCAAAACCTCTTGCTAAGCACAACCTTTGGGTCACACCAGGGCTCCACCGCGTGTGTGGGTGCGGCGGAGAACAAGCCGCTCCCTGCGAGACCGCTGGGGATTATCAGTCCACGTTGCCACAGCACTTGGTCGTGGGCCTGACAAGGCACCAAGCCAAGCCAGTGGGCAGGGAACACATCCGGCAAGCAAACACAAGCTGCTGGTTACAATGAAAGGTCTCAGCGCAGGGCTGTGTGTGCGCAAAAGCCGCTGAGCTGCTGTTGCACAAGAAAGAGGTGATTCGTCTTCTTGCAAGCCCTGAAATTAAGCAGGATTCAGCCATTTGGGCCAGAGCAACTGAGGCTGGGAGTGAAGCACACACCTGTCCATGCCAAGCACAGCTGCTCCTCTCACTGACAAAGAAACAGGAGGAAGCTGAGACTCTGAAGGAAAACAGTTATGAGACAGTGGCAAGGTTTAGAGAACCTCTTTTCTTCCCTCTTACAAGATATGGGCACCACTCCTCCATCACAGCAGAACAAGTGGAGCTCAGAGGATCATTCCCTTCCAGTCTTTCTCTCTCTGTGTGCTCCAACATCAGTAAGTCCTAATTGCCAAAAGCAATCTGTCCAATAACCCTGGCCCACAGTTTTCTTCCAAGAATCTTCTGCAAGAAATATTAAAATATTCAAATGCAAGTAAAAGAGCAAACTAAATGACAGACTCTGGATATGTCAAGCATAGCCTCAGACACATTAACATCACTGTTCCAGGACTAGCATTTTTCATTTAAATATTTCACTTTGTGCAAATATGCTGTGTGGACTTACGGTCTGCCATCGATTTTCTCCTGAGCTCACTTGTTTGCAAAAGTATCTGTGAAGCATAAATGGAAGCAAGACAAATACAAAGCGTGATAAATATATCTTTTTCCATTTTTGAAATTTTGTCCTCTAACCAAAATCACCAGGGAGACTCCAGGACAGCCAGAAAGAAAAATTTGGGAGTTACCATGCCAGATGAAGTAGACACCTTGTTATGAACACCCTCAGGCTTCAGGAAGACAGTAAAAATAAACAAACCCTTTTTTTGAACAGCCAGTTAAAGAACAAACTACTCTCCAATAATTGCATCTTCCTAACCCACAGAAGCTGGAATTTTGGGCCAGGCTAACTCTTGAAACAAAAAAAGGCTTATAACTTTCCCAAATCTGCTGAAACTCCAAGCCCATAGCAGTAACTCCAGGGACTGCTGTCAGAACAGAGATACCTGGTTCTTCCTTGGCTCCCAAGTTCTTCACCTCAGCAACATGTTGGATGTGGACTGAATCACATGTTGTAATTTCACGCTGTCTTTTATTTTTTAACCCCTTTTCAGTTGTTTTAAACCACACTGAAGTAGCTATTTCTATGCCCCCCCCAAAAACTATCAGTGTAAAAAAAGTAAGGAAGGCTGTTTCTGAAATCCTCTGTGGTTCTCCAAGTATATACAGCAGGAAATTATGTTTGCTTATGCAAATACACTAAACTATATTTTCAAACTGAGCAGATGGCACACCCTTGCAACATACCTTTTACAGTCTGCACTTTCATTCCTTTAAACATCCCCCAAAATAGCAGATGAGGTCCACATAGGAAAGTCATACCTCCCTATCCAACAACTTCTGCACAAGTTATTTAAGGACATTTCAGCCCCTACTTATAATGCAAATGTATAATGAATTGCTGCACTGTTCTTGGAAAGAGTTCAAACTGAGGAGAGACATTTTGATGAAGTTACTCTTGTTCAGAACCTGCTTTCTTTTTTAATCTAAACACCTTGGAGATGGGAAGGGGGCCGCAGGGGGAACAACCAAATCTGATCAGCATTGATTTTAAACAACAGGACAGCCAACAAAAAGAGAAGGAATTTAAGATTTAGAATGACAGTCAAATTCAAAAGAGATGCTTTAATTCAAGGACAAGTTATCGAGCTTGACAGCATTAGCTTACACATTAGAAACAAAAATAAAATTCTTGCCAGCACTGCAGTCACCATCTGAAGGTCTGCAGGTTACCCTGCAAGAAACCAGAGCAGCTTTCAGGCTTTTTTCCTAAAGCCTGCAAACTGATAGCCTCTGTCAAGACTCTTCTCTTCTGCTCCTCTAGGCAG
Source organism: Neodrepanis coruscans (assembly GCA_013400695.1). NCBI lineage: Eukaryota > Metazoa > Chordata > Aves > Passeriformes > Philepittidae > Neodrepanis > Neodrepanis coruscans. The sequence continues at coordinate 8,157 of VYZS01028931.1, read as the reverse complement.
GGAAACCCACAAAGAGCAAAATCCTAGAAAGATAAAGAATAAATTGACTTTGAAGGGATCTCAGTTGGACACATGTTCCTATCGCCAGCTCAAAGCAAAACCACCTCCCACACCATTCTTTCACTTAGGATATTCCACTGTCACAGTTAAGTTTCCAAGAGTGTATTTTCTGATGCAAAAAACAACAGTCAAGCTCATGTTTTCAGCAGATCCTCACAACAACATTTCTCTCATAGCTTTCTCTTGTTTTCCCCTGTAAGCAAGAGCTTTTTGTGTGACTCTGGGCAGGGTAAGAAGTGGTCAGGAGAACCCACTGAGAAGCAGCAAGCACATTCCAAGTGCTGTGTGCTCTACACTGCCTGTGCTGTCACCTCCTAGGGTTGGTTGTTTTCTTTAAAAAAAGATAAATTACATACACAAATTGTTCCAAAGGGATTCTGTTAAGCCTCGCTTGGCTTCAGACATCATATACTATAATTTGCTTTGATTTTTCTGGACTTGACATTGTGCCTACATTCCTGCCTCATAAGGCATTCACTATTAGGTTCCAGAAATGGTTATGCTGAGGCCCTTCCAGTGTCCTGTGGTGAACAGAATAGAGCCAGCAACCAAAAATCAACAGCGTTCAGGCTCTGGAGATCCTGCAATAACAGCAGCTCTACCGACCTCAGGAGATCTTCTCAATCAAATATTTGTAGTCTTCCCAGTTTCTTTGGGTTTTTTACCTGCATCTTTGTGGCTAAATTGGTGGGCTTCCACCCAGCAGCAAGGAAAAGACAGAACCTACCCTGCTCTCCCCCCTTTAGAGCTCAGGTTCAGCCTTCTCTGAACAGCAGACTGCCTGGTGTAGCTGTGGACTGAAAGCTGGGCTGGAGCCAAGACTAACAGCACGGAGAACATGCACAGGACAACCTGGGACTACTCTGAGGCAGCTTAGTTCCACCCTGGAGGGTCCTACACATGAAACCCCAAAACAGCTCAGGAGGAAGAGGTGAAAAACTGGCTCCTGGAGTTGTTGTAACACACGTGAGTGCTGCTGGAGCGGGACCTACACTCGCACGTCAAACAGCAGAGAACAGTAAACACAGATTTGATCGCCGCCGCCTATTAAATCAGGTTGCCCTGTGTTGCAGATCAAGGAGTTTCCCTGCAGCCAGGACAGATGGCTTTGGTCTGAGCAAGTGACTCATCAGACAATCCCAGAGGAACGTATGGGTGAATTCCAGTTCTGGCTCCTTGCCTAGAGAAAAGCAAGTGCAACTGCCATCCTCACCTAGAATACAAGAGACTCATTCACTGGGGGACAGAGGAGCACATGCATCATGATGTCTGGCCTGAAAAAGGCACTTGGGCACAAAGTTTAAGGCATCTAACTGAAAGACATCTTGCTAGTGTTGGTATCTCTCTTCCCCAGTCAACTTTTTCCCATCTGCAACTACCAAGAAAGGAATGGTAATGATGGCAGCTGCCCTTCACGCTGGCAAACAGCCCCTCTTGCTCATTGACCGAGGGTAATTTTTTACTCATCACTCCTCAGATAAACTTCACATACAAAACAGTCACTCCAGGGCTATACATCCTCACACTGTTCAACTGCTCAGCAGAGAAGCCACAGCTTAATCTATTGCCAAGTTAGGCCATATGGAAACTGGGACTGGGGCTCTGTTCCTAGTCCTGGCAAGGGAGGAGGAGGAAAATATCACCCACTCGTTCTCCTGAAATAGGTACAGCCCACTGCTGAGCTTTTGAGCTCATCATATAGGTGCATCCCACTGCTCAGCTTTTGAGCTCATCAGAACCAGTGTTCATTGCATGAATGTCCAAGAGCTCTGGCTGGATTGCAGCAGTTTTGCCTACAAATGGAAAGTTGGAAATTTGTTCTCCTGAGAGATATTTGGTTTTCTAAATATAGTCCAAGTATTTCCCAAATCACACAGCCAGCTGAGCTGAGCTCCAGTTGGGAAAAAGAACTTCTGTTGTTTTCTTCTTATGATATTCTCCCAGACTGCTTAGGACCTGGTACAGGACATACCTACACACACAGTATTGGTGTAATTTGTGTTTTCAGCAAATTAATCACTGGCAACTGCCAGAACTTACAGTGGTGGAGAGAGTCATTCACTTTGAATTACTTCAGTACTCCCACACACACTTCTCTTTTTGAAAACCCTTTATTACTGCAATCATAGAACTAAGCAGGTTCCCTCACTTGACATAAAGCCTTTTCCAGTCAATGGTAAATCAAGCAGAAACATTTTACAACTCTCTTTCAGTCTTCTGGGCAGGAATACACTGCACACACACAGCTCTAGCAAATCAATTCTCCCTCCCAAGTAGGGACATATTGAGTATGTGGAATTGCAGATGCTCATGAGTGTGCTCATTTCTTCCCCTAATCCTGGATGCATCCAGTTTAAACAACCCTAAAAAAAGACAATCCTGTTTGCCCAACTAATTGTTCACCAGACTTCTTATAGTGCACATCTACCTTTGCTGTTAGAGCACAACAGCACAATAACAAGTGCAACAGCTGGTTTTATTACTAAATTTTTTACACTCACAGTTAAACATTAAACAAACAGCTGTACAGAGCAGAAAATTTCAAAGAGCAGCTCGAAGGAGGAAAAGGGAACTCAAAAAGCAGTAAGACCACCCCATTACAAATAAAGACTCCACCACAAGGAGTTTGTCATGTCCCTCTGCTCACAACTCTAGAAGACCCTTGCAAGCAGAGGTGACTCTGCTTCTCCTCAGCACAGCTTTACTTTTACATTTCCACCTCAGGATTAAGACCTAAATCCTAGTACATAAAATCCTGACAGCTCTCCTGCCTCAAGACACAAGGTAAAGAGCCCTGAGCTGTACTCTCTTCACCTTGTACACATCTGCTTGTGAATACTCTCACAGGACTTGCTTTTCCCCTCCTCTCATGCATTCCTGTATCCCAAGGAGTAAGGAAGATTATGCAGATGAAGAACATCCTCTGAGATCAGATAAGCACAATACTTCTCAAAAAGCAGCAGAAAGCACCAAACAGGAGTAAAGGCTTTGTTCCCTCCTTCCTCTCATCTATCCCAAGTTTTCCCTTGCTTTGTAGGTCTGCCCTCATGAGAGGAGAAAAAGAGAGGCGGGGAAAAAAAACAGAATTCACAGCAACACAAAAATAAATCCCTGTTTTCAGAGCCAGACCACTCCAGACCTGATTTTGCTTCAAAGGAAGGTAATTAAACTCACCCACTGCAGCCCTTCCACACGGAAAAGGCTCTTTTTATTCAATTAACTTTCCTGTAACTAAGTTTAATTGTCCATGTGGTATCTGCCTGGAGGTATCAGAGGCTTCTGGCTGAGCTGCCATCAGCACAGAGACAGGAAGAGACTGAAAATACCAGTAAGAGCAGAGAGCTCACAAGTGGCAAGCAACTGGCAAACACTGGCTAACGTTGCACTCACCAGGAGTTTGAGGCTAAAGACTGCAGTGAAAGGCAGGGACTAATACACTAAAGTTTTTGCAGGACTTGCATTCCTTCAGAAGACCAAACAACTACCCAGAGGACAGACAGCATGTCCCTAAACATCTTCCCAACTCTTGCATAAGAAAACGTTGCCCGTAAGAGCTCAGTTCCACAATAAAGTCAAGATCTCCACTAACAAGCTTCTGAATTTTGAGCAATCCTGAACTGCAGGAAAATGCAGGACCACCAGGGCAGCTCAACCTTGGCCTCTGACCACGCCAGCTAAAGGAGACAGTCATCTTTGTGTCTCATCAGCCCAGGGATGCAACTGGGGAAAGGGCTGCACACCCTCCAGCTAGGAGGTCAGACACCAATTAGGTCAGACACCTTCTCACAGGCTTCCACTGCTTCAGCTCAGGAAGGGCAACCCTAGAGTTCAGTGAGGAATGACAGAATGTTTTGAGTTGGAAGATCATCCTTAAGGATCATCTAGTCCAAACATCCTGCCATAAGCAGGGACACATCTTCATTAGATCCAGTTGTTCAAAGCCCCATCCAGCCTGACTGTGAATGCTCCCAGTGATGGGTATCCACAACTTCTCTGGGCAAGCTGTTCCAGAGTCTCACTTTAAGAAAATTTCTCTTTCTTATGTACAACCCAATTCCACACTCAGCTTAAAACTAAGTTACCCTAAGTTGTCACTACAGAACACCATAGAAACCTTCTCTTGATCATTTCCATAAGCTCTCTTTATATACTGAAAGGCCACAATGAAGTGCCCTTGTAACCTTCTCTTTTCTAGGGCCCTCTCTATGCCCTGCCCTCATCAGAAAGCTCCTTACAACAGTCCACCTTTATTTAACTGGTTTTTGTCTTCCAAATTAATTTTTCATAGCAGGAGCTGGTTGAATGGCCCTCAAAGTGTATTCATGGCAGTGCTTGGGGAGTTCCACAGTAAAAAAAAAAATTTAAGCCTCAAACATTAATTTTTCCCTTCTTAGTCTGCAGAGATTTCCCACACTAGCATGCAGGGACATGGAGATGAGTCCACTAAAGTTTCTGCTTAAATGATGCAGCAGTCTGTACTGAGAGACTCTTCACAGCCACAGGAACAGCTTTTTACTGTCTAAAAGCCCAGAAATTGCATTTAGACACCTGCAAACACCCCTGAGCAGCCACGTGCTTCCACCCTGCTTCCTCCTACTCTGCTTTCACCCTGGTTCTCCAGGAGAGAAAACTTCCTTGTAGAGCGTACCCAGCAGAAACACACACCTTCAAAGAGCACATTAAGTTGTAGGAATTAGATTAATTTTAACTGAACTTGGTATTCATATTGTCTCTGCTAACAAGCCCCAGACAGCATCTGGACCTCCAACAGGCCTTCATCATATTACCCAGCCCCTGTAATACCTGAAGAAGCCTAACTTACACCACAGCAACTTCTAAAGGAAGGCTCAAACCCAAAGTGTGTTTTTGGCCTCCTGGGATCACTGGTGACACCCAACAGTTAAGTAATGCTGGGCTCAGTTGCATCATAGCTCAGACACCGAACTGCTGATCCATAAATACCAGGTGCATTTTATTACACAGTAACACACACAACAGAAGAAAGACAAGTTTTTAAAGGCCTGGATCTTTCAGAATTTCTTAGTAACGTAAAGCAAGGGATGATTAACACCATCTCTCCCTGCCCTCTCCCCCAGCTTGCTGTGTACCGCCTCCATTCATACCGAAGCTTTAGTAAAGTAGTGTGGAAAAAAAGAGGTTATTTTCCATTTTCTCTTGTCCCGTGCAAGTGAGAACAGGAGGGAAGATTTCATCGGCTCGGCTCCCCATCTTTGGGTACACCAGAACATCTTACTCGGCAATTAACGCCCAATCCAAACAACGGGGGCAGAGTTTCCAAGGTACCACTTAGCTACTTGAGATAAACGCGACATTAAAAAGGGAGGAGGGGGGAAACCCGCAATAACCAGGCACACATAAATGACAGGTTTCCTTCCACCATCGAAGACCCCCGGCCCTGCAGCCTCCTCACATCACACCTCACCTCCCAACGGATATCACCCTGACCCTACACAAAAACAGCATTTAAAGAAGGTTTAAGCGCACGCACACACTTTTTCTGGTGGTTTGGGGTTTTTTTTGTGCGGTTCGTGTTTTTCGTGGGTTTGTTCTTTGGGTGTTTGTGTTGGGTTTTTTTTTACGTCGTACTATTCTCCTCCTAATTCCCTTCCAGACTTCAAACCCATTTCGCTGCTGGGAGCGCGGGATGCCAAACCCCCCCCTCCGCGGGGTGGGGACACCAAACCACCTGCCCACCCTGTGCCCTCTGGGATATCGCCACGCTCCCAGCCCGCAGGTGCACTGCGGATCCCAACCCCGGGAGGATGCGGGCAGGACACAGGGAGAGCCCGGCCCCGCTCCCGCACAGCGGCCGAGCCGCAGCGGCGCCCGCAGCTCCCCGACACACACAGAGACACAGACAGACACACAGAGAGACACAGAGAGAGAGACACACACACACACACCCGCACAGGAGGAGGGGGGTACGGTGCGTTTCCCCCGGCGCTCCGGGGGTCGCTCCTACCTGCCCGGGCTCGCTGCGGTAGGCGAAGGCGTAGACCCGCTCCGAGCTGATGTTCACGGCGCCCCGGTAGACGCGGCCGAAGGCACCGGGAGCGGGGCTGCCCCCGGGGCCGGGGCCGCCCCCCGCTGCCGCCGCTGCTGCTGCTGCTGCCCAGAGCAGGGCGCAGAGCAGAGCCCCGGGGGCCGGGGCCGCCCTGCCGGCCATGGGCTCGGTCCCGCCGGCCCCGCGGGGCGCACGGACCGTGTCTCCCCGGCAGGGCGGGCGGGCGGAGAGGCGCTTTATTTGCGACTTAAATAAACAGCTCGGCGACGCGGACGGGAAGCAGAGGGGAGGGGGAAGGTAGCCCCGCACACCCCCAGCCCTCGCCCGGGGGGCGCAGAGCAACTTTCCCCGGAGAAGGACCCTCCCTCCCGCCGGCCGGCGGGGCGGGG
>VYZS01028923.1:0-14514 GCA_013400695.1 Neodrepanis coruscans | reverse complement strand
TTTTAAAATAATAATAAAAAAATCCACCAAAATTCTTTTTTGTTTTCTTGGACTTTTATAGCTGGAGAGAAGCCAAGGGAGTAATTTTTTTGTTCTCTGTTCTCCACAGCAGCCAAAGCAGCTGTGCTGTCCTGATCAGCATCACAGAGGAAGACTCTCAATATGTTGAAATTTCTGACCTTCTCAGCAGAATACTGTTAAGAAGCTCTTCGTTGCTTCAGGTTATTTCCAGTTCATTTCTCCTTGGATATGAGCTTTTCATGGCATTTAATAGACTCAGTTCAAAATACAGAAGTCAGGTTACAGTTCAGCACCACATGGTCACTCTCTTGAAGGGATAATTGCTGAAGAAGGATGGTAATCCCTATAGCACCAGATGATGAAATGGAACTTCACCCTTCCCTAATGTAGTTGTTCCAGTCATAACATTCAGTGCTTTGCACTTGCTTTATGTTCTCCCTGACTAGAGGTCTTTTCATGCTATAAAATCCACATTGCTAAAAGTATTGTTCATTGATGCAATCATGAAGAAAAAGTCAAGTATAAACACCACGGAACATTGTTTCCAGCTCAGTGACCCAACATTGGTTAACTGAATACAGCTTGACAAGTCATGATTTCTATGCTCAGACCAAATACTTCTACACAGAACGGTTTCACACAAAACACTCAAAAAGAGACTTTGAGACTTTTCTCTGTCTCAAATATGCAGTTTCAATCCTTAGCAAAATTAAATCTGCGTCTTTCAGTCCCAGTAACTTTCAGAATATGTCCTGGGGCTTTGAACATAATGTTCCTGATTGAAAATACTTTCAAAAATATAATTTGTCTACATACTTAATTTTAGAGGGATTCTAAGAGTAAAAAATGAATCAGGAAATTATGTTTTGTTGAAAGATAGGATCCTTCCTGGGAATTTCCAGGAAGCTGCTTCACTAAGCAGCACTGGCTGTAGCAATTGAGCTGCCCTTGTAGATGTAGGTGCAATACTGCAGTTGTGGCTTAGAAAGAGTTCAGAGATAGGAAGAAAGAAAGAAAGAAAGAAAGAAAGAAAGAAAGAAAGAAAGAAAGAAAGAAAGAAAGAAAGAAAGAAAGAAAGAAAAAGAAAGAAAGAAAGGAAGGAAAGAGAAAGAAAGANTATAAAATACATTTATATATTTAATGCAAAATCTAATGTAATTAAATATTTAGTTAATGGAACACTTTCTCTGGTAACTTCAATACATTTAGTTATTTTCAGGGAGACCATTATCATTCATACAGAGATGACACTCTGCACAAATGGTCTGCTAGATTCATGCCAAACTTCTAGACAAACAAAAATTAATACTAATGTCAATTTTTCAAAGTATCCTGAAAAGCCGTGCAACAATATCTGATTTATCTGTTAATGCTGTGACAATAAACAAAACATTGAAATGAACAAGGAGTGCTGTTAATGTGCAAAATGGTAGAATTTCATATATATCAGTAAATTATGTTTCCTTATAATTAAATTAATTGCTTCTCTAAACAGTAAAATTACCTTAAAATGGATTGTTGTAGCAGACACCAAACAAATAATCACACCCTCTGTCCCTTTGCCCATTTGCACTCATTTCCTCTTGGCATTAATAGGAGCTTTGTTTAGAGAAGAAACACAGGAGCAGACAGTAAATGGGTAATTAGCAACGTTTTGGAACGACACTGAGAATTTTTTCTGTAGTATGAAACAGTCCTGGACTGTCTTTGAAATAGATGTAACCTAAGTTTTACAAGAAACTTATAACATTTCCAAAAAGTGAGAAAATTATTAAACCATTCACACTTTTTTTGTTTGTTCTATTTTTGTTCACACCTAGGAGTGAAGCAGCAAGAAATCTATCAAGTACTTCTGAAAAATGATAGACAAGCTTTCAACTTTTAGGCGGCTTTTCTTTAAAATAAGGCAGAATATAAACTGTATATATTCTGCTTTTATATAATTTTCACATAATGTGAAAATTAAATCTTTGGGTCATTAGCTAACTGGTATATGTTTTGTAGGTGTAATGAAGCTATTTAAGCCAAATTTCAAAAAAAACATCGCTTGTGTGTCAATTGCTTTCTCTCTTAATTACTGCTAAAGTATATAAATTTAGCTGCCTATTAAATAGTTCATACCAGAAAAGATCTCAGATTTGTAAGACTTTATGCCAACCCATGGCCTGTATTAATGTTAAAATCAGTAACTAAGTCACTCTCTAAGAAAAACACTGTTTATAAGACTTACATTCGAGATATTTCTTGATTATCTTTTATAATTTTCCTCTTTCATACCTTCAATGTATCTTTTATACCTACATTTTCCATATAAGTACAAATTGAAAGAAATAATTAAATTTGAAGTACTTTACAGCAACTAACTTTGACTGAAACTCAATGACAGAGACTCATGGAACTATATTGAGGGTGGGAAACTGTTTGTGAGGATCACATACTACAGAATCTATCTCTGTGCACAGGTAATGTCTGACTCTCTGGGTACATAAAAAAAAATAGTTGCCTACCAGTCCATAGACATAAAGTGAGACTGCTGTACTTCTAGGTTGCATCCGCAAAGGTAATTAGTATTGAGTTCACTGATATTACACAGATATTAGAATAATAATCTGTGTTGGTTTTGTCAGTTTCTTTTCTTTGCTCTCAAATTTCAGTTAAAACTAAATTTAAATTTAATTTTTATAGAAGATAGGAAGGTTTGATTTTGCAGTACTGAAGCAAATGTGAGCTTTGTCTTTGAATGACATGGATAGACTAAGATACTGCTCTCTTGTAGATAAGAGACATATGTGCCATAAACATCAAATGCTGAGTCATTAAAATCATTGCGTAACTTGAAATCTTTTGTGACTATAGTCCTGGACTGCAATATTGAGGGACATGAGGTAGAGGAGCCTTCCAAGGAAAATCACTATCTGCAAGGTGAAATTCCTGCAGGTAAACACACAGCAGTCAAATAAACCAGTTGTCTACTGTTATCTACTATGCTTTAGTTTGAATTCTAACCTGAAGATCAATAGATATGGGAGATGTATTGGTATTGTACCACCACTGCTTTGTCAACAGTCTAATCTTAGGAAAGATAACAAAAAAAGGAGTAGCACTGAATGAAATTACAGATATTTTACTTCTCTTTCTCAAAACAGCATTTTAATCTTCTTCAAACACTAGTCCATCTGTTGAAATACTATCAACATCATCAACATCCTCATTCTACTGAAAAACTTTCAGGGTACTTATTTGGAACTCTGGGATAAACTAGATTAAAAATATCTTTGAATACTACATGTATGTAATCTAAATATGATATCCTCTGACTTCGCAGATGAAGCAAAGGATGAGAAAGGCAAATCTTTAAGAAATGCCGAAATCTTCTTTACTGAGGCAGACTCCATGTAAAATCTCAGTCACTTTTCTTAAGTGCTTGTCTATAAAAAAGGACATTTTGGAAGACAGAGATTGCTACTCTGCTAGAAGATCAGTGAAGAGTGAATTTTTGTAAGTTTTTTCAAAGCCTCTCCTGAGGATATTGCTGAAAAAATATGGATTAGGTATGTTAGCATTTTAAGTCAGTTTAATATGCTCACAGCAATAATTCTACTACTGTTCCTGACTTGAGAAAGGTTAATGAAATATTCCTCTGATTTGACTCTACATGTCTGTGCGGGATATAAATTTTCAGTTGCATTCAGATGCTAGTTCTAACTTTGGCCCATCAGCTCTGCCTTCAGTTATGTGAGACACCTGGTTTCTGCAGTAGTGATCCAAAGCGCTGTAGAATACCTAAAGTAAGATGGAGGGCAAAATAATCAAAGGCAAAAAAGTAACTGTGCTTTGGACCAACTCTGTAAAACCCTTTTTGTAAAAGGTTTCTTGAAACTGTGGAGAACTGAGAACACCCTGATCCCTATGAGAAACCCTGGATATTTTCCAGAACTAGCCCTGGTAGATTTTGTTAGATTAATTTACTCTGAAGGCAGTTGTATGTGGAGTTCAGGCAATCCCTTACTTCTATTTCAGATTGAAACAAAAAGTTAACTTCAGGCAGTTTTATATTAAGAAAATCAGCGTTGGAAAATATTATTTTTTAGTTTTGCATGACTGAGCAGATTGGTTTTGATTGCTGTTAGCCTAAGTTACATGTGTGCTCTTTGCAAAATAACTCTGTTAATCTTTAGTTTTTGAAAGCACTGTAATGATTGATTTTCTCATAAAGATCTGTTTTGCCTCTTTCCAGTCCTAAAATTCCTTTTCATCTTGACTGAGCTGTTGCTTTGTACCCTCCCTATGCAAACATTCAGTCAGCTGTAGGTTGTGACTTGTACCAGTCCACTTTTAAATATGTGGCTGTAAAAGTATACCTCTATTTGAAGGTGAACAAGAATTTGTGATTTTGTGTGAATATAATTAGAACTTCAGATTTAATTTTCTACCCACCTGCCTGTGTAACATGACCACATGACCTAGACAAAACCACAACTACTCCCCAGCCAGTGAGCTATTCATGAGTCTTAATGCATGTTAATTCAGTTGGGCATTTTTCTTTTCATGTTGTTGCCAAAAATGCAAGAGAAAGCCTGATTTACATGCAATGCTTGGCAAATAGAGACACAGAGCAGTACTAAGGAAAATAATAAAATTTTCTTTTTTTAATATATTTATAAACTAGTCAAATCAAACTCTACACATTTTAGTAAGCTTTAGAGCTATGATCAGAAAATACTGGCTAAAATAACCAGATGACATAGGGCAGAAATGAACATATATACTATTCTTTTACAAAATATTTAACATTGGAATTGTAAAACCTAAAACAGATGCTTGAATAAGTAATAAAAATGAAAATTTTTTGGAAATAATCAGCAGCAACTGATGACAAATATTTTAGGCTTTCTGTAACTTAATTATGGAATCATATTAAAATACATAATCCATACAAATAGGGTAGTCTAGGAGAAATAAGACACAAAATATTAGCTGTAAGTGATTGCTGTGGTTTCACAATATGGACATGATAACCTTGGAGCTCCACTTGCAGCCCCAATATTTGTTTTACTAGCTAAGATGATGATATGATGGCATGTGTCAATTACTGGTTTATTCCATTTTAGCACAGTTTAATAATGTAATTTTTTAGTAGAATAAATATAGCAATTAATAAAAAATCTTAGGTATTCTTGTTTTATATACACTTCTGTCCTCTTTATCTCCTGAGATTCAATAATAGAATGTTGTAAACTACCGGGGGAAAGAAAGTTTTCCTAGTCTAAATTGCCTAATAACTCAAATCTGTGTTAACTGAAATATAAATAAATTGACTATTAGAAATTTTTGTTTCAATTACTCCCATAACACCCAGTTGTGTGTGCCCAGATTGCCACTGAGTAATGCTCATTCATACATTCAGGCACACTGCTGCTCTCTTATCAAAGACACACTTTTATCCATATTTGAAGGAGAATAGTATCCTTCAACAACACTTCTAGTTGTAAAAAAGGGTGGTTTACCCTAGCTGCATTATTTATGTGCATATGCCATGGGTTTGTGCTTACTCATTCTTAAAAGAACCATAAAATAGAGAGGAACGCAGAAGGGAATGATTCTACATTCTAATTCCATTTCACAGCCTTCAGCTCAGTTTTGGATGTCAGCTTGCACCAGTTTTACATCATTTTCCTCTTTCCTTTTATAATGGCAGGCATCCTGAATCTCGCTGTGGAGTTTTAGTGCTGTTCCTGAACCACATCTTGAAGAGAGCTGAGTTCACATTTCTCTGATTTCCTCACTGTTATTTGTATGGTCATGTAATGCAAGTAGGTGGAAAATATTTTTTTTTTTAAAATGAATCTGACCAAAAGACAAAAGACCCCATGTCAGATTAGCTTGCTTCACCAAAGACTGAACATCAGGTTAAGTGCCATACCTCAGGTTTAATTCACACTATAAAAGGAGGTATATATAAATGGCATTGCCTGGTACCTAAAAGAACTTTGCTCTAATGGCAATAACAGATGATGTTTTTACTCCACAGCTGATAACTACTAACTAGCCTTACTTGTGTTCAGACTCCACTAAATCATTTGGAAGACGTACAGCATTAGGGCAGTCCTACTGCTCCTAGTTACATAAATAGCAATGTAAATGGAATTGAATGGTGCACTTCTGGGTTATAGTGCCATCAAGAAGCTCTGCGATCTGATCAGGATGAGGCTGTGGAAATTTGCCTCTCTATGATCAGTTTACTTCTCTTTTCCACTAATATAAATTTCATTCTATGATTGTCACTGCCTTTATATTTTACTTTTTTCTTTGAATTTGTATTCTTCACTGAAATTTTTATGTACAGTAAATAAAGGCACAACTGCTTAGTAACACCACCACTACTCCATAATGAGTAAGATTTCCCTATGAAGAACAGGAAGCTCATTTGTCAAAAATTACTCCTCTGGTTAAATAAAGGTTTGTCAAATCCCAAATTGTGTACATTTAATATCCTCCCTGAAGATTAGAGCTCAGCGATTTCAAGTGACTGAGTAGAGTAGTAAGAGTTTACTAGAATATTTAGTGAAAGGACAAGGGGGTAAGTACATCAAACTGAAAGACAATAGGTTTAGATTAGATATCAGGAAGAAATTCTTTATTGTGAGAGTGGTAAGACACTGGAACAGTTTGCCCAGAGAAGCTGCGGACGCCCAACCCCTGGAAGTGTTTGAAGGCCAGGTTGGATGTAACTTTGTGCAACCTGGTCTAGTGCAAGATGTCCCTGTCCATGGCAAGGGGATTGAAACTAGATGGTCTTTAAAGTCCCTTCCAGCCTAGGCCATTCAAGGAACTAGGAAAGTCTGAATTCAAAATTCACTTCTGGTATCAAAATTCTTCTTCAGTTGATATGTCCTTTCAAACTACATTTTTGCCTGTTATGGGTTAATTTAAAGCTGTTTTCCCCCCACCCCCGGCGGGGGGGGTGGTGGGGTGGGGACAGGCAGGGACGGGGACGGTCGCCGGCACAACTGCATCCCCCACCCCCAGTGCAGGTGTGGCCCCTCCCGGGGGCAGCTGCCCCGGCCCTGTGCGGCTTGCCCATGGCGGGGTGTGTGTGTGTGTGTGTGGTGCCCCCCTCCCCCCAGCTATTTTGCAGGCTCAGCTCCGTGGCCGCAGGCACTGGGAGTTGCTGGCGTTGCCGGGTACCACTAGCCCTGGCCTGGCCCGGCGCTGCAGGGGGCCAGATGGCNCCATCTGCGCATGCACAAAGAGGGGCCCCCTATAAACGTGAGAGTGGACGCCGTTTTCTCTCTTTTCAGCGTGGAACAGTGCAGTAGCAGCATCATTCCCCGTCCCCGCGCGTGGACGGACTAGCGACACGGCAGCTACAGCACGGTGTGATTTTTCTGGGGGTGGACTGCTTCTTTTGGGATCACGTCTTCTCATGATTTTTTTGTCGGGAGTGGACTGCTTCTCAGGGCGGGTCACGTTTTTCTTGTGGTATTTCCTGGGCAGGCAGATTAGCAATTTTTTGCGGCCATAGCCCGGTTTTGGGGGGCCACATCTTTCCATTGGCACTGAAATTCCTTCCCGGGATCGGGAAAGGAGGGGGGAGGGAGGCTCGCTCTTTCTAACTGTCTGAGTGTTTTTCTTCAGAAAGCCGAGCGGAGGCTCGTGCTGCTGTAGGTCCTCAGGTCAGTCGCGGGCCTTCTTTAATTATCCCGGCGTCTCTTCCGGAGCCCCCAACAGAGAGACCAGAACTATTCCAGAGCATTCCTATCCCAACACGGGCCCTGGGAAAGCTTAGTTTCTCAGTTATTTTGCACTTTATTGTCGGTTTTCTGTGTGTGTGAAATAAACTGTGTTACTTGTGTGTTTTCTTTTTGGGTGTGTGTGGCTTCTCTCGGACATCGCTTTTAGTGGTAAAATCACGACATTGCCTCAGTTTACTTAGACTACATTGTAAAAGAAGTAAAGTAAATGAAATATTCCTCCCATGTTATCAGCCTTGAGTTGAATATAATATGGCTTGGCAGGATATTATCCTTTATGCTTAGAAAGTCATCCTCTCCCTGTATTTCTGATTTGAGCCGTATGATACCCTCACTTGCCTTTTTCCGCTTTACACCCACTAGTGATATGGCAATGAAGTCCTGAAGCTGTTAAGATACCCCATCTTCTAAGGAAAATTTGGAAATGACATCTCCAGATAACTGATCTTACCTATATCTGTGTAATTTATGGCAAAATTCCATCTTACAAACTTACCAATTGTCTTCCTCAATTTTGTATTTTGGTAAAAGTAAGTAAGCAACATGAATAGGAAATTAATAATAAAAATAGTAATAATAGTGATACACATCAGAAGAATATTGGGCAGAATTAAGTATTTATAAAGCACTTAGAAGTTGAAGCAAAGTAAATAAGTGCTAAGCATTCTAATACAAAGACTTTTAGGAATGTTTTTCCTCCTCTCTTGGAATAGTTTATAATGCTAAAAAATAAATAAAATTCCTGAATATATTTACCCAAACTTTTAACTTATATAAAAGCTTTATAGATTGTTTCTTAAAACCTTGATTTAGTTTTATGAGATATGACACCTGAAACTGTGTCACTTCGTTGTTTTGTTAGGGTGTCTCACACGAACATCAGAAACTTTAGTGAGATATAAGAACATAATAAGACTGTGGGCTCTTTTATTAAACTGACCTCACACATGAAAGCCTGCTTAAAAAGTGACATAATGATTTGGGCTGTTGTTCTGTCTTTCTCATTACTAAAGCAATTACTTCTCAAGTAAGTACAGATTCATTATGGTCACTCCGCAGAGCTAAACACTAACTCTATAATACTCGGATACAGAATCAGAGAGTGAAGACAGGCTAATTAAATTGGCCCAACCACTTTACCAAACAAATTGTGCCAAGTTAATTGGCACAGAGCGAGATAAGGAAATTCAAGCACTATTCTGTGAAATGCTGTTTTAATTATATCTAAAAAAGAACATTACCCTTAATTTCAAATTGCTTAATTAGGAACACGTATAAGTAGCAATAATAATCTTTCCAGTCTACAAATATAAGAATGTCAGATGAAGTTTGTTTTGGCCAAGTCTGTTAACCAGTGAGGAAAGATGACTACAATTATTAATAGCTATATTTGTCCTACATGGAGACCTATAGATGCAGAGAAAAGGTTAATAGGGGAGATATACATCAAAAGGAAGAGAAATCTGACATAAACAGTGTAAGAGACACTGTAGTGGACAGATTCACTTACAAGATATTTTAACACCCAAAGAAAATAACATCTATGCCACAAGCAATGCATTTTTCAATACAATTCTGGTTTCAGTTTAACTGCAATTGAAGACTTTTGGATTCGATTTGGGTTCATATTCAAAAAATTCAAAATACTCTTTGAAACTGAGCTTTGGTGTAAGAAAAATAGTTCAGAGCAGTTTCAGTTGTCTTTGTTTCTACAAAGTTTGGAGCAGCTGCATAAAATCAATAATTCTGTCACATTTTTTGTTAGCTGAGTTTTCCTCCACTACTGCTTTATTACGAAAAGGGCAGATTACATTACATGTGCTTATGATATTCACTGTACAAATACAATCAAATAATTTACATCTCCCAATTTAGGAAAAATAGGGTTAATAACTTCATATTCCACTCTGTGGTACATACCAATGAATTCTGGGGAATTGTACCATTTCTAGTCTATCTGTTGATGTCAAGCCCAGAACTAAGAGACTGATTTCTGTATTAATAGGTGTTAAGGCTTTTCCTGTGGGGAATTTGTGGTTTCTTGAGCTTGTGCTTTTACTGGCAAAACAACCAATTACTGATGTTGTGGGCCAGAAACAGCAGAATGAAACCAGTGATGACTATTTAGTGAGTGTAAGCAAGACCAAAATGTTCACAAGCACTGCACTTTTAAACTTCAGAAATAATTATTCTCCATCTCTTAAAGGGAACACTAAGAAGATGTGCATTGAAAGAGTGTCAAGGATATGGGAGTGAACAAGATAAAAGACTGTTACAACTAATCTAAGTGTGAAAATTGTCCATGTGCTCTCCTTGTTTTAGAAGCTTAAAAAAATAAGACCATATTCTACAACAGTTCCAATTAAAGGACACCATTTGGGAAAAAAGGCTGAAAGATTATACATATCCCACTTTTGGATAAATAAAAGCTTATTCAGTTTGTTATGAAGCTCACTTTGTCTAAATAGACTCAAGAATGGAATACTGTGGAAAATTCTTAATCAGAAAAGACACCTAACTGATCTCACAAGCCAGGCTATATATAACACATAAACACATGCAATAAAAAATTTTATTGAAAAATATGAAGGAAATATTGATTATTAAAAGAAAAATTATTATGTGCAGGTCTGTAGACCTTGAACAAATTAACTTTTTGGGTTTTTTTATCACATTAAGGAAGGCAAAGGAATCAATACAGCACTTTACATACTGCATCTTTAGATGGCTGAATTCTGTCAGGAAAACATACTTCTACATCTTGGTCACTGAAAAAAAACACTAAACAAGAGACTGAAGGATAATGGCTGACCTGCTAGCAAAACTAGTAATAAGGCTGCACTAAGCATTCTTTTAGAGAGGACATATGAATGCAGTTGAAAACTTGCAGTCATGTCTGTGGTTTACTCACCTTCTTCATGGCTGTGTGCTGCAAAATGGGGGCAGTGACAGCAGCCAGGCTCATCTCCTTGCATCTCTATTACAACGTAAGGCTTTGTGTGGACAGTTTCACAGAGACAATTTCCATTAATTTCCATTAATAGCATTAACAGACTTGGCCTTTTCCCCCTATTTGACTCCTCTCCCCACAGAGCAACCAGAAGTCACAGAGCTGATCATGGCTAGCGAATTCTTTGCTCAGAATACTGCTTTGACATTATTAACAGAACAAAATAAGACAAAAGAAGAGGAGAAATGTAATGAAATATTTCTGAATTACATCAACACAAGCATATATATATATATACATATTATATATATATATATGTGTGTGTGTGTGTGTGTGTGTGTGTATGTATATATATGCATATATATACCAGTCTGTATTCATATACAGGGAGGCTGTGTGTATTTGTATATATAAATGGAGTTTGAATTTAAATATATAAATGTCAGAATCTATTTAAATACATTTATAGATATGTGCAAACTTGTGCCTAAACATTCTTTATTCTTTTGCATGCAGAATAGTACTGTAGATATTTTCAGACTTTTGTGAACAGTATAACTTTGACTTTTAGTAGCAAATTTTAGTTTGCAGAACAAATCATGGCAATAAAATTCAGAAAAATAAGAGTTTGTGATGTAAGGCTAATACAACCTTCACTATAATATGAAAGCAAAGTTATAAGACTAGTACTGTACAGGGATTGATAACGGAGGAATTATTTTTATGGTATCTCTGAAGTAATTTTAAGAACAATACCATGTGTATAAATGTGTGCTGTAAGAAAATATACTAACTTTATTTTAGAGGAGCAATGTTTTTGTGCTACAGTGAAGTCATGTAATCTGATAGCACCCTAACATGGGCTTTTGTAAAAATGTGTCTTCAATATAGTCTGGAAAGCTGTGGCTTTTCTTTTGAAATGTTACTAACACAGTATGAAATTCAGTAGGGAGAAGCTGTAATCATTTAAAATGCTAACATAATATATTAGAACACTTAGTCATATGCTTAATTTACTATTATATTTAGTATGTTTGCTTTGAGATAGCATTCTAATTTTAAATTATCCTTTCAAGGTACAATGAATAAGATTTGTTTTTATATCTATTGCAATAGAAGCTATTATTTTTCTAAATTACATGTTAGCAAAAATTCTTGCAATTTAACCCCTCACAAGGAAAGGGGGTGGAACAAATCACTGCCAGAGGTAGTCTAGCTGTACTGTGGGTATATCCTGCCTCAGTGGAGGGGAATGGGCAAGACTACCATTTCAGGCTGCTGCCAGCCTCCTCTCATCTGTTTCTGTGAAACTGATGGAACTGTAGTTTAGGAGCCTATACAAAATTATGGACAGAAATAAAAATTTTTTAAAACAAATTTTGCAAAAGAATATGGAATTAAAACAAAACATCTCTGCACTCTGCCCTCTAATTATGTCTGTTAGAAAGATCTCTTTCTTAAAAAAGAAGTATAGAACACACTCAGATTCTAATGTAAAAGATTTGATTCACACATAGTAACTCTTAGAAAAGATGTTTTTTAAAGACCAATACTGTTTCACAAGTACATAAACACAATTTAACACATAATGATCTAAACTCCAGGTGTTTTTGTGGCTGATTAAAATTTTTCTGAACTCAGAAAATAAGAGGCAATAAACTTTGTTACAGTGATTAAAATGTGTACTGTTAATTTTGTGGGGGTTTTCTCCTGGCCTCAGTAATGTGTCTGATTTCCTTGGATGTTCTAATGGCACTAACATCCACAGTAGATTTACTTTATTTCCCTGCTTTTTGCTGAGACTTCTATGGTGTAATGAAAGCGTTTATTTCAGTGTCTCCAGAGACCTGCTTTAAATGGACCTGTGAACCAGAACTTTACTATTGACAAAGGCTAAATAAGTATAATCGAGAAACCTTTTTTCATTACTATTGCTTTAGGTTCACATTCAGCTGAAGAGCCACATAATTATAATAATTTATATATATCAGGAATAAGGCATGGAACATATTTTGAAGAATATTCTCTTTCTGTTCACTCTGATCTAGGAAGCACCCTGGTTCTGGAGAATTCAATGCAGAAGCTTTAGGTCTATATTGAAAGAGTCTTTAGGTCCTCTCATGCCAAACACAAGGCTTGCTTTTCTATGCAGGATAGCTTAGCAGGCTCTAAGAATGGCCCCATGTGGTTCAGGGTCACTGGGGCAGGTGGGAAACAGAAGAGCATTTGATTTCCCCCATGTTGCAGTGTGCATGTATATAGGGAAGAAATTTCCTCCTGATAAGTTATTGCAACACACTAGAATCCTCTGAAAGATAATATTCTTCCCTCTGATCTTTTCTGGGATATTTTACCTGGAAACCAAAAGTACCCAGAACAATATCTGCAGACACAAGTATACACACAAAGAACCCCAATTGCTCTAGATGAAGGTGCACAGACAGAATTACTTTAAAATAAGATTCCAACCCTCTTCAGCCTGCATAGTGCAACTCCTGGTATGCCACCTGCCAACACCGAAACTGTGAATTTCTGTTCTATTCCTCCTCCCCAAACTGTGGAATAACTTGTGTTCTCTTTGAAGTTTAAAAACTTTTGTTGGAAAAAAAACAGTGAAAGTATCAGAATATTTCACAAAATGATGAGAATATTTGCTAGAGAGATTTACCAAAACTGCAATTCTTTCATTAAAAATATAATCAGTATAGACCAATAAAATACTAATCTTGGTATTTTTAGTTATTTTTCTGCCATCTCCAATAGCTCTACCATAGTCTGTCCCATTTATCCCTCTCCCACTAATTTTGTTTCCCAAATTGTTGCGATACAGTTTGCCCAGTGCTCTCTCCCTCACACTGTGATGGAAGAAAACATTTCTAAGATGAGATGGGATGGGAAGCTTTCCCACCTGCCCTGCCTAGCTCTGTCCAGCCCGGTACATGCATTTCAGGATGTGGAGGAGAGAGCTTTGCTACCCACTTACAGCTTTGCTTAGAAGTGACATTTTAGCTGGCAGAAACAGAGACAGCAGGGACCAATGCCTGACTGTCACTCCAGATGAACAACACTTGGTTGGTGTGTGAGTGAGAAGATCCTCTCAAGCCTCAACTATTGCAACACCCACACACAGTCCAACTGTGCTGGCAGCTCTGAGACTCTCCAGGCTAACCCTCTGGTGTCCAAACACAGACAGCGGGATGTCATCAGTAAGATGAAGACCTGCTGCTCAAATACAGAGTCTTTAGCCTTTTTCAGTTTAGCTGGTTTTATGTGATACTTCCAAGGTCTATTATCATTTGAGAAATTGTTGAGTTCCCAAGGCCTTCTGTTTCCTAAAGGAGAAGCCGTGGATTTTGAGCAGTACTTCAGATATGAATATCTTTTAAATACAAGGCCATCCAAAATTGGCTCAGGTTTTTCCTGGTAAATACCACTAATACAGTAATGAGAATGAGAATGCTAGAATGAGCTATGTCCACCTTTGTATTTTTCACTCACAGAGCAGAGTTTTTGGTGGTACTTGGATGAACCAAACACCAAAAGCTTCCTTTACCCCCAGGAATTTCTACAGAAGAAAGCCTGCTGAGTTCTGAAGAGATAAATCCTAGCTCAGGAAAACATTGTCACTTGGGGGATCTTTGAGAAAATGAAACAAATTTAGATCAAATTACTTGAAAGGAAACAAAAGAAAGTGTCTAAAAATGAGGCATCATAACTTGAGAATGGAGTGAATATGACTGATAATTTCTGTTAGAACACATTTGGATATTACTTGTACTTTCTATTTTA